>VDFB02153240.1:82870-155857 GCA_007258455.2 Sequoia sempervirens | reverse complement strand
TTCAAAAGACTTAGTCTTTTTAGCTCTCTTTCTCAGTTCAAATTTTAGTTCTTGCTCATACACATTTTTGAGCTTGTGAACCTTTTTGTACTCAGTTTTGGCAGATTGACACTCTTTCAGTTTCAGTAATACAACACATTTCTTTCCATTTTCTTGTCTCAAGACTGGTAACAACAATTTGATGCTTTGTGTTTTCAGATTTGAAGCCTTAATGTCCTGCTTTTATGAGTTTTTTGCACAGATTTACATGTTTTCAAGTTATATGATGTATTCGATGCCTCTGAATCTTCATATGAATTATTGATGAAATCATGCACTGGTGAGATTCTAAGAACTATTGTAATAAAGGAATTGTTGTGAGTGGCAAGATCTAATTTCTGTTAGAAGTAATAAGTTAAACATCAGTAGTCATAGGTTTTAGTTTTCATACATCTTTTTATCCCTTTCCTTGGAAGTTATTTAGAATAAGATCAATCATTCAGAGAACTAGCTCGCTCTAGAGATTCCTCCTTCGCTCAGATCACCCACATATGAAGGAGGTTTCCATGTTTCAGTAGGTAGCTAAATATTGCATTCAGCAGGGTGCAAATCTATTGACAATAGTTATAAACTATGTGGTATTATCATTAGGGTACCAAATGTGGCATATTATCCGTGTTAGGTAATTGTAAGGGGTTCTAGGATGCTCACATTGAATTAGGAATAATAATTGTGGTGAGGTTTTATTTGAGATCTTGACCTACATGGATGTAAGTGTCATGGTATTTGTTTACTAAATTTGGAAAAGGGCACATATGTGTCCATTGAAAGACCTTGTAAGGAGAACTACGTGTGATTTTGATCCCATTTGGATGCCCCTATGACCTCAAGTCCATAGGGGGATGGTTTAGGGGGAATGACTCCAAGGTTTGGGGTTGTTCCTTATCTTATTTGACCTTCTATCTTTAGTAGACTTCAATTTGAGGCTAAAATAGGTATCAAACGGTTATGAATGAGTTAAAGAAACCTGATAACTTGTATTTTATACACAATATGCTTATGAAAAGTGAGTGGAATGAAGTGAATGGATTTGACTACTTTATAGTCAGTATTTGTTGAGTAGAGGTAATCTTGTGTTGGTTCAATATGATTCTTATTTGTTTGTGGAATTCAACTCTAGACCTATATGATTCGACGTATAGGCTCCCTAATCAATTGATTGTCATATACTCCATTATTTGTGAGTCTTGTTGTGTAAGTCCCCAACTAAAGATGACGTAAGTGAAAACCTTTGAGATATTTAAGTAGTGACAGATAGTCATTGGATTGTGCCAATGATCAATGCCTAGGCTACTTTTAGGGATTAATTGGCATCAAATAGCATGAGCTGCTTGATTATCATCACAAATGACAATAGATTGGAAAAATGATGGGACCCACAATGTAGTATGGGATACATCAACATTCCTTTTCCAAGTGAGATTCACTTACGGGCTTATGTGATTGTGAATCAAGTAGTGGGTTGATACATGCAGTAGATTGCATCCATTTCCTTACCAGATGTTCTTTATGTAAACAGATGATGCATGTGTGGATTGTTCATGTTGGATATATGTGATGTATGTTGGAGCTAGTCACTATGGTATATGTGATGAGCATAGGAGCCAAACACTATTGTACTTGTGGTGTACGTATGAGCCAATCACTATTGTACTTGTGATATGCTTATGATTCAGTCACTGTTGTACTTGTGATGTGCATAATAGTCCATCGAGGTTGTACTTGTGATGTGTATGCGTAGACACTCAAAATTAGTTTATGCTTGTGTCACAAAACCTAATTTTAACATTTCTTCTATGTCACATTTGATGTTTATCATTTGTAACATTGTGTCATTATTCTTCTTTCATTTCATTCCTTTTGACTCCTTTCCAACCCTAGCAAACTTGTTCAATCACATTTGGTCCTAAATCATCATGATCGACAAATTTATTATTTAATCAATTTTTCCTAAATCAACCTTTGTTGATAATTAATTAGTCATTAATTATCAATCATTTTCAATCATTTGTCATCTCTTGTCCTACCAATTTCTTATTCTTATCAAATCATCATCAAATCCTAGGTCTTTTTTATCTCCTTCTCATTTTCACTCAATTTCAATCAACTTAGGTTAGCTGTCATTAATTTTGTCATGTTTGTCGATCAATTATCTTTATCAATCACTGTTGGGACCTAATTCAACATTAGGGTTGGAGTTTTGAATCATTTTGATCATTCTTTCCTAGGATGAATAATTAAATAATTATTCAATCCCCTTTCACTAACATGTCCCCCATTTTTGAATAAATAAATGAATATTTATTTATTCCTTTCTTCTCACAATTTATTATTTTATAAATTGGATAATTAGGAAATGAATGGAATTAATAATTTTGAATTATTAATTCCACCTCATTTCTCCCTTTCCCATTTTCTCTATAGTTTGTCATAGTCTTCTATGATGCTCATTTGAGTTTCAAATGGAATGATTTGAGTGTAAATGAAAGCTTCCATTTTCTTTTCTACTTAACTCCTTTTTCCTCACCCACTTTTAAATGCAAGTTTCCCTTCTAACTCATCTTCTCATTCAAAAGTCTATAAATTGGGATCTCATCTTCTCATTTGGGGGCATCTTCTTCTAGTATCCACACTCTGCCAAAATTTCCTTCAATATTCTCATCTTTCATCTATCTATTTTTCTTCTATCATCTACATCTTATCATCATGCTGTGAAATTGAGCAATCAACAATCAAACCTTCAAAATATTGCATTCTCATGCAAGGTGGAGAAGAGCAATGGAGATAAATTGAGCATACTATGGAGATTGGTTTGTGTTTGTATTTATTATTTTGATTTTCATGTTGTCTCGTGCTTCATTGTGCATTGTTAGGGTTTCATTTTAATTTTTTTATGCATTTTCCCTAAATTTTTACCTTAACTACATTTGGTACTTCCTCCATCCATGTCAAAGTCCCTCCAGAAGCTAAAGATGTTGGTACTTCCTCCATCCATGTCAAATTCTCTCCAAAAGCTAAAGATGTTGGTACTTCCTCCATCCATCCTAATTCCTCTTTCCACTATAAATCCTATCATACGCCTAAAACATATGTTACCATCCCTCCTCCATCATCCTACAAATGTCAAAAGCATGTGACTATACACCTTCCACCATCAAATTTTCCACCATTGCTTCCAACTTCTAATATCCCTCCATCTAATCTACCTCTGTTACTCCCAACACCTAATATTGCCATTATACAATCCCCTTATCCATCCATCCATAAATCTTCTAAAATTCCTAATCATGACCAATCAATGCACACATTGTCTAAACATGAAGCTTCCACTCATTCCACCATACCCATGGGATTCAAAAGAAAAAAATTCAATGCCTCTACCTAGGTATACCCACACAAGTGGTTTACAATTTGAGTGAGGAAGGAAAAGTGGCAAAAAATGACCCCATACCAAAAATTTTGGTTTTTGGGGTTCGAATGAACCCTTTGATTCGAGCAAACCAAAAAGGGTTTGAATGAACCCTAGTTCATGCGAACTAGTTAAATGCAAGCTGGAACCCATCTCGCCAAAAAAATAATGAAAACCCCTTTTTGAAAGGGGATTCAAATGAACCCTTGTTCACTCAAACCCCTGGGGGGTTTGCTAGAATCCCCCTAGTTCTAGCGAACCCCCCTTTTCCCACCTCCTTGCTCTCTGGCACAAAAAAACCAAAATTTTTTCCTTCGAGCTCGGGTTGAGGATGAAAATGGAGGATACTTCACAAACCAACTGGAATCAGGTAGTCCTCAAACGAGCTATCCAACAAATATAATTTTAATATGTTTTCATTTTATTATGTATTTGTTTTTAAAGTTTTATTAAACATAGGTTTTTCATCGAAAATGAAGGTCTTTGTTCGCACATGTGGAAAAATAGAAAATTATCAAATTTTCTTTTTGAAAAATAGGAGTGCACCAAATATTGAAGTCCTTGATCCAACAAAAAAAAAATGAATTTTGATATATACAAAAAAAGTAATGCATTAAATGGTCGCGCTATGTCTGAATTGTAATTGGTTTAACTTCGAAATTTGATTAAAGAAAAAAGATTCAATAAAAAAGTATCTAACCAAGTAGAAGCACTAGATATCGAAGTTACAAATTTAAATTCAAAATAATTAGAATTTTATTCTTCATGGAAAAAAAGTTATGCGTTATACGACGTGCATCACTTTTTTTAAATGTTGTTTTCTAAAAAAAACCAGTTTTCGTGGGAGAAGGAAAAATAAGTAAAATCTAATTCCAAAAAAATTGAAAAAAATATTTTTAGAATCTATAGACAAAATGTGACGAGAGTCTAGTTTTCATCATCATCAAATTCCTCACGGTTTAGCCGCTATAGGTGCTCGAATGTGAAGATTTAGTTAAAAACAATTATTTTAGTTTCCAGTTTGGCCAAAAATTGTAAACCACTATTGTGGGATCACCCACCTATAAAGTAAAAAAACCTAAGGGTCCTCATGCCTTAGGGCACAAAAGCAAAGAATAAAAAAAAAATCCATCTAAAAATCTATATAAGTCCATACCTCCAAAAGAAAAGTCTAAAAACATTATGGTTTGGGTACCTAAGCAAAAATAAATCAAGTCAAACGAGGCATCCACATCACAAAAATTCCAACCATCCACTTCCATCTCACATTCCCACTCTATTCAAGAATCTCATATTCCATCCCACAAGCAAAATAAAAAGTCATAAAAATACTAAGTCTATGTGGGTACCTAAAGCACTTCATCACCCATCTTCTAAGCAAACATCTCCATTGCTTCCTACACCCCCTCTACATCAAAAGCTTCAACATTTATCATAGTGTGCGCAACCATTGGTCATGGTTCCCTTCCATTTCACAACAATTCAACCTACCTCCATCTCCTCATCCTTCACTCATTATCCTACATATCTCCCCCATCACCTTCCTATGGTCCATGCTTTTGGATAAGCCTCCCCTTCATCTTCCCTACATAATCCACATCATAATCCACCAATCCTTCCATAATCCCCATCATAATCCATCATCTACCTACTCCATCTCCCTTTCATGTCATCCCTTACCAACATCTATGAGCATAATGACATTTGACATGGTCCATGTGATGGAATCCATCTCTAGTGGGACTATCACCTTTCATGGAACTAGACACTTGAGTCCCTCCTATCCATATTCCCTTTCTATCCAAAAATAAAAAATGTAAAAAAAAGAAGAAAAAAGTAAAAAAGTAAAGAGAAACCCCTTCGTCCAACAATGAAAACCTAGTAAATAGGCACCTTGGATAAGTACCATGATGAAAACCTAGAAAACAGGTGTCATGTGTAAGTTTATCTTCTATGTCACTTACACTTGGGGGCACTTTGTCTCATCCGTACTATCTATCTTATCATGTCACTTCTTATCATGCCATTTCCATCCTACCTACCATATTTAGCCATCATACATACCTATCATATTGAGTCCACTTATCCACCCTTGTCCTTTTGATCTTGATGAAGACATAGGGGCAAAATGTTGAAACATGTTTTTTGGGTATCTCTTGACATACCTCATCTTTTCCAATGCGATCTTATCACCATCCTATTATTCTAAGCATTGTCATAAAAATCCTAAGTATTGTACCTAGAATGGGGCATGTTATTTCTATGTGACATAGTCTTTGGAGATCACATCCTTGCTCTCTTATGATGCATACATCCATTCCATCCATCCATCTATCATGAGCCTTTAATCCCTTATCCTATCACCCACCCTTTCATCTATCAATCCCATCTATCTCCTTGCACCTAGACATAGCTTTCCCTTGTAATTAGTATCTAGCACAAAGGCTACCCAAATTGTCATCCATTGGCATCTCAAAACATTTCAAAAAAGTCCTAAAAAAATACAAAAAAAATAAATTGAAAAACGTCCTAAAAAAAATTCATAAAAATCAAAACATTTAGAAAATCCAAAACTTTTCTTTTCAAAACATTTATAAATCCAAAAATCACAACATTTAGAAAGTCCAAAAATCAACACATTTCAAAAATACAAAAAATCAAAATATCCCAAAAATACCAAAAAAACTGGAAAAAAGGTCCCAAAAAAAGACAAAAAAATTAAATAGCCAAAAAAAATCCAAGCAATAAAATCAAACCAAATCACTTCTTCCAATCAATTCATCACTTCTTCAAATCAATCCTTCAAATCAAAATTTTCATCAAATTATCCAATCACATCAGTTCTTCTAATCAATCACATCACTTCTAATCAAATCCATTCTTCTAATCAATCCAATCATTATCATAAAATCAAATAAAAAAATCATCATCCAAATCTTCAAATCAATCATCTTCAATCATTCCAAGGAATAATCCAAATGCAAATTAATCCTTAAAACCATACCAACCAAGTTAATCAAACAAGTCAAATTATTCAATTACATCAATGGTCTTGATCCTAATCTTGTTGTAAACCCAATCAATCAATCAACCATCCTTGTGTTGATCTGGGGATATATCGTTTCCCACAATGAAAACACTATCATCATCAACCCATCAATCAATCAATTAATTGTTAGTTTATAGCTTGATAGGGACAATACCTTGTTTGTTTTTGTATCATTTGTGCATGCTTGCTTGCTTGTGTGTGTGTTATCATTTTTATCTTGAATTTGCATCAAATTTGCATCACTCCCAACTAATACTCATATCTTGTATCCATACAAGGTTGTATTATGCTGGGGCACGAGACACATCATCACCTTGGTCTTTATACCTTGGTGCATAACGTCTAGTGCTATGTCAAATATATGATTGTTCACTTTATTGTAGCATGGTGTGTCATTCTTCTTTTTCATCTACTTATTATCTTGTATTACTCATCTTATCCCTCCTTTATCGTCTCATTCATTTCGAGAGCATATCCATGTTTTTCCAACCCGCCTATCCTCTCAAGGGGGCATAGCCATCTTTATCATATCCTACATCATCATCCCATTTCCTCATATCTTTTACATCATCATATTCTCCTATCATCCATTTTCTTCATTCATCTTACTCCTCACTTCCTTGGTCTACTGGGGCATGATCTTTCACTTCTTTGAAACAACGTTTAGAATCACATTGTCTCA
This sequence comes from Sequoia sempervirens, assembly GCA_007258455.2. Lineage (NCBI taxonomy): Eukaryota > Viridiplantae > Streptophyta > Pinopsida > Cupressales > Cupressaceae > Sequoia > Sequoia sempervirens. The sequence continues at coordinate 148,678 of VDFB02153240.1, read as the reverse complement.
AAGAGGGGCAAAATGTAGACACTCAAAATTGGTTTATGTTTGTTTCACAAAACCTAATTTTAACATTTTTTCTATGTTGCGTTTGATGTTTATCATTTGTAACATTGTGTCATTCTTCTTCTTTCATTTCATTCCTTTTGACTCCTTTCCAACCCTAGCAAACTTGTTCAATCACATTTGGTCCTGAATCATCGTGATCGACAATTTTATTATTTGATCAATATGTCCTAAATCAACCTTTGTTGATAATTAATTAGTCATTAATTATCAACCTCTTTATCAATAATTTTCAATCATTTTCCATCTCTTGTCATTACCAATTTCTTATTCTTATCAAATCATCATCAAATCCTAAGTCTTTTTGATCTCCTTATCATATTCACTCAATTTCAATCAACTTTCGTCAGTTGTCATTAATTTTGTCACGCTTGCCGATCAATTGTATTTATCAATCACTGTTGGGACCTAATTCAACATTAGGGTTAGAGTTTTGAATAATTTTGATCATTATTCCCTAGGATGAATAATTAAATAATTATTCAACCCCCTTTCACTAACATGTCCCCCTTTTTTGAATAAATAAATGAATATTTATTTATTCCTTTCTTCTCACAATTAATTATTTTATAAATTGGCTAATTAGGAAATGAGTGGAATTAATAATTCCACCTCATTTCTCCCTTTCCCATTTTCTCTATAGTTTGTCATAGTTTTTGTCATAGTCTTCTATGACGCTCATTTGAGTTTCAAATGGAATGATTTGAGTGTAAATGAAAGCTTCCATTTTCTTTTTTACTTAACTCTATTTTCCTCACTCACTTTTAAATGCAAGTTTCCCTTCTAACTCATCTTCTCATTCAAAAGTCTATAAATTGTGCTCTCATCTTCTCATTTGGGGGCATCTTCTTCTAGTATCCACACTTTGCCAAAATTTCCTTCAATCTTCTCATCTTTCATCTATCTATTTTTCTTCTATCATCTACATCTTATCGCCATGCTGTGAAATTGAGCAATCAACAATCAAACCTTCAAAAGCTTGCATTCTCATGTGAGGTGGAGAAGAGCAATGGAGATAAATTGAGCATAATATGGAGATCAGTTTGCGTTTGTGGTTATTATTTTGATTTTCATGTTGTCTCGTGCTTCATTGTGCATTGTTAGGGTTTCATTTTAATTTGTTGATGCATTTTCCCTAAATTTTTACCCTGACTACAATATGAACTAGTTACCTTGTATATACGTAATGTATGCTTGAGACAATCACTATCTGTGATCTTGGGATTATGGTATGATATGACCCCAATATATTTGTGTATGTTTGTACATTAATAATTGGTAATGTTTGGTATGGAACCAACACTTGATGGAAAAATTATTATCGTTCTATTATAATTGGACTAAGTTGATAACTTATATTTATTTTAGTCATGTTATAAAGGTGAGATCAAATGTCTCATACACAATGAGAGAATGAACTCCCTCTAACATTGGTAGGCGAACTACAAAGCCTCTGATTTCCCATGAGGAGATATGTAGGTAGGTCGTCATGAAGGAACCATCGAGGTTTAGATATGGGTCTAGGGATGACCCTAACCTTGAGAGCTTACCACTTTCACATGCGAGCATAAGTGGTGATGTTGAGTTGACGCCACCATGATGAATGGAAAAGCTTTGAAATCAACACTTTAATCTAGATGGATAATGTTTGGTCGATTAAGTTGTAATAGTTGTGAATTGAATTGAAAAAAAAATTGTAGTGATTGAACGGTGGATATTACAATAGATGAACAAGTTTGTAAACTGAGTTGAAAAAATATCTTTAGATTGAGCCACAAGCCTATATAAGGTAGATAGAGGTATATCAAGTCAACATTTGGATTTATGGACAAATTATATGAAGATTAAAAAGATGTTGCACACAACATGTTAGATTATTAATTCTTTAAAAGTCCTTTTAGGACTAACATTCTCCACCCCTTGAGATACATGTAACAATTCAAGGTCATGAAAGATCACTCGATGACATCAATGAATTCTACATTGAATTGGTATTTTGAAAGACATGTATGATACAAAATATAAATGATGTCTAATAAAATTTAAATTGCATTTCTATTTGCACATTAGAGAAGGATATGCACTTGAACATATTTAAAAAGGTAGTATCATTATCGTGTTATCATTCAATTCATTTCAAATGTATTTTATATTATATAGTTTTCCTTTTTTACACCTTCAGTATTGTTGGTCGATATATATATATTGCATTTTATATTACATAGTTTTTTTTTTCCATCTTTTGACACCTCCAATGTTGGTGATTGGAATACATGTTTCTCAACACATTAGTAGTGAACTGAGAATGGTTAGTATATTTGTGTTTCGGTCCCTTTGCTCCTCCAAAAGTGGTAGCTTTTGCTTAGCTGGCCATACACAAGTTCATCTTCATAGCTGGTAGGCTATGCGCTATTGGAATAAAAGGGAATTCAAGTTGTGTCCTTTGTGCATGGAGAATGAGGAAACAATCAACCATCTACTACTGAATAGGAATTATGTCAATACATGTTGGAGCTGGCTTTGTGGGTGCCTCGATTGGTAGGGGGCTTTAAAAAACACATATTTTTGAGCAGATGCAGAGTTGACCATGTTTGGGTCAAGAATTGTTTTGGGAAGGCCTATAGACAACTAGCTCATCCATGCTTATATGGCACTTATGGAAGGAGATAAATCAAGGAATCTTCAATGAAAAGCAAACGACAGTAGAGGACGTAATCAAAAGATTAGAAGTTGGCATAAGCAAAATAATCATGTCCAAAGCAAGAAAGATGAATTTAAGAGCATAAAATAATGCAGTGGGATGATCAAATTATTAAAAATGGACCTTGTTAAAACTTCCCTTCGGTTTTGGCTTGGGGTGTCTAACTTTCATTAGAAGAATGAAAGAAAACATAAAATGTTTGTTGAGCCACCCACTCAAGAGGAAGAATGAAGCAAAATTTTGATGAGACCTTGAGAGGAAATCCAAGGGTCTCTAGTGTGGGATGCATCATTCACGATGAGAATGGGGGGTTCATTGGTGCTATTCAAAAAAATCCCCCATGGCACCTATAATCAAGAACAAATGGAAGCTCTCTTTGAAGGCCTAAAGTTATGTGAAATGAAAAACATAAAAGCTCTAGACATCGAGGGAGACTCTTTAAATTGCATAGATGCAGTTTGGAATCAAAGAGCTTCTAGTTAGAGATTAAGACAAACATTAGAGCACATCAATCTGATTCTCGACTAGATGTATGACTTTTCCATACAAAATTTATTAGGAGGCGAACTCAGTGGAAAACTCATTGGAAAACCATGTCATAGATCAAGTTAAGGCTAATATAATCTCTAACAAGGAGGATTGGAGTTTTATCAGAGAGATTGGTAAATAGAAGTGATAGTTGAGTACATTGACTTATCTAGCTAGGGCAATGTGGTGAGATCTTATGCACTTCAGCCTCCCTCTCTACTCGATAAGGATCAAGGAGAATATTTTTGGCTGCTCTTTTGGATCATGGAATCACCAAATGAAGTCTTTTAGGATCCCTCTAGAGTAGAAGGTGATGTACAATGGCTCATAGAACTCCATGGATGGAAAAATTTGTGAATGCAAAGAAGATTCCCGCTCAAGTCAACTATATAGAATATTTTACATTGTTGCTACACATGTAGAATGTGCGATCATCAATATTATAGGAGCACAATTATTTCATACAATTGTGTAGCTTTTGAGTCAATCTTTATTGATTTATATTTTATCAATAGTGGTTCATAAGAACCTATCTTTCATGAGTATGAATAGTTCATTTAACATTCTATATTTAGAAGGGTGAAGCATCACAATTTCTAAGAAATCCACCCATCCTAGTAATACTCCAACATAAACATACTTAACCATGGAGTTTCCCTCAAGATAATTGATGAGTACACAAATATACTAAGAGGGAGGGGCGTGGAGGGGGGTCAGGGGGTGAATCAGTATATCACAATTTTTACCCTCTCAACTTTTATCAACTTTAAACTCTAACACAATAACAACTATGCAAGAATATAACAATATTAACAAGTTGACACCAAGATTTTACGTGGAAACCCTTACGGGAGAAAACCACAGTACAAAATTATGCACTTTATAAAAAAATAGGTTCATAATAGTAGTAGGCACCAACCTACTAGAGGCACAAACTTCTTAATCAGTTATGTAACCACCAACCTACAAGGAGCACCAACTCCTTCTTGATTTAGTAGGCACCAACCCACAAGGAGCACCAACTCCTTGCAAGGCACCAACCTTGACTTTCTTGACTGAAAATTTCAAATGTAGAAAGAGATCTTTCAATAGATCTACTTCATGCTTCAATCTATCCCTTCTTTGTGATGTATGCTCTTCTTTTAGGCTCACACAAGAGATACTTCTACACTTATACACACAAACTCTACACTCTCTCATTTCAAATCTGAAGTGAACCACTTTTATATATGTTGTCCAAACATTGCAACCTATGATGAAGAATCATATCTTTTAAAATCTGTTCTTGCACCTTTTAGAATTGCATCTCTTTCAAATCACAAATTGCAGCTATTCAAATTGTATCTCTCCAGATTTAATGAACATACATATCGTTAAATCACACCTCTCTAAATCTGAATTTGCTTCTTAATAAATTTGTCTTTTGTCTTCTCTTTAATTTTGTCCTTTATGTAATTTTGTCTTATTCAAAATCACACCCCTCCATAATTTTTGGCTTATCAAATCTGAGAGGACTCGTGTCTCTTCATTAGTGCAATGTTTAGTTAAATTTTATTGTTCAATCCTCTGTCTTGATGTTGCATCATTTTCTTGGAACAATCGTATCATTTCAAGTCTCCTTTTTGTTTGTATTAGTAAATTTTAATCATAGTTATCTTTTATGAAATCGTGGCACTTTTGTAACTTCCTTAATTTTTCTTATTGGTTTTTGTCCTTTTCTTAATTTGTCTCATTCATACCTAGCTCTTCCTTTTAATTTTCGAATCGTTGTTCTCTCTTTTTCTTTTGTCTTTTTCATTTTTCATTTTTTTTTTTTCCTTATTTCGTCTTTTTCTAACTTTGTCTTCATTCACTTAGGATATCAATTTCAGAATTTTCTTCACTTGGGATATCGATCAATTCTTCTGACTTATGTTGCTTTCAAGATATTGAGAATCTGATCAAAATTAGTTTGTAATATACTTCAACAAAGTATATAAACCTTTTGTATCTTAAGAGGATAATCTATACACAAGAATGTGTTAGTTGATCTTTACACTTTACCTTGACATCAATGAAAAATTTCCAACAATCTCCCCCTTTGTCATTGATGGCAACACAAAATAATCTCCTTTTGCATTGCTCCCCCTTACTCTATTTCTCCCCCTTTGACATCAATGGCAAAGGGTCTTCCAACAATGTCTTGCATTTCTTGATTCATGGAACTATAAGGTACTATTGTGTATAGATCCCCTTGAATTTATTCTCGCATGTATCAATTTGATGTGTGTGGGAATACTCCCAATTTGTCTCTTAGATAATCAAATGTATCCTTTGGAAGTGGTTTGGTGAATATATCAACAATTTTCTCTTTGGTAGCAATATATTCCAAACACACTTGTTCTTCAGCCACTTGTTCCCTTAGAAAGTGATACTTGATAGGTATGTGTTTGGTCCTTGAGTGCATCACCAAGTTTTTTGATATGTTAATAGCACTTGTGTTATCACAATAGATGATAATAGGATGATTATACTCCACCTTAATATCTTTTAAAGTTTGTTTCATCCATAGTACTTGGGTGCAACATGTTGCTGCTGCTATGCATTCAACCTTTGTAGTAGATAAAGAGCTTATGCTTATTTTTTGCTCATCCAAGATACTAAGTTTCCACCAAGGAAAAATCATCCTCCACTTGTGCTTTTCCTATCATCCAAGCTCCCTGCTCAATCAACATCAGTAAAAGCCTTTAGAGTAAAGTCCTTTCCACTAGGATACCATAGGCCATATTCCAAAATACCTTTTACGTACTTGAAAATTCTCTTCACTGCTTGAACATGTGTTTCCTTTGGTGTGGATTGAAATCTTGCCACCATTCCCACAACTTGCATTATATCTGGTCGTGTGGCTATTAAGTACAATAAGCTTCTAGTCATTGATCTATAGTGTTTGATTGGCATTTTGTGATTCATCTTCTTTGCTCAATTTACAACCTGTAACCATGGGGGTACTTATAGGATTGCAATCTTCCATCTTGAACTTTTTCAATAGCTCTTTCACATACTTGGTTTGGGAGATGAAGATTCCTTTGTTTGATTGTGAGATTTGCAAACCAAGGAAGAAAGATAGCTCTCCCAACATTGACATTTCAAACTCCTTTTGCATCATTATAGCAATTCTTGACACATGTTTTTATTCCTACCTCCAAAAATAATGTCATCCACATATACAACCACTATCAATTGATCTTCTCCTATAGTTTTGATATATAAGTTACTATCAACCACCCCTCTTTTGAAGCCTTGTTGTTGAAGATATTCGTCAAGCTTGGCATACCAAGCTCTTGGGGCTCGTTTCAAGCCATAGAGTGCTTTCTTCAACTTGCAAACATAATCCTTGTTTTCTGATAGTAGAAATCCTTTAGGCTGCTCAACACATACTTCTTCCTTTAAATCTCCATTTAGGAAGGTAGATTTTACATCCATTTGGTATAGTTTTTATGACTTGCATAGGCTAAGAACATCCCGATTGCTTCCAATCTTGCAACTAGTGCAAATGTCTCTTCAAAGTCCACACCTTCAACTTGAGCATAGCCTTTTCAAACTAGCCTTGCTTTGTTTTTTATAATTGTCCATCATTGAGTTTGTTCCTAAAAACCCATTTGGTATCAATTACATTTTTGTCTTTTGGTCTTGGGACAAGTTCCCAAGTGTCATTCTTTTCAATTTGGTCCAACTCTTCATTCATTGCCTCAATCCAACTTTCATCTTTACTTGCTTCTTGGAAGGTTTTGAGCTCAACCTTGGATAGTGATGCAAAATCACAATCTTCTTGGTAATTCACCTTTCTTCTTGTTGATCTAAATCTATCATCAAGGATCAATTCTTCTGGTGATTTCTTTGCAAAAATTTAGATGGTGTCTTTGGAGTCTTCATAGGATTCTTTTGTGGAGTTTCCATACTTTTCTCTTCATTATTCCCCTCAACCTCTTCCTCTTGTTCATCCCAACATTCCTTTTCTTGATAATCAAATTCGGGTGCCTTCATTTTTCAGTACCTTTCCTCATCAACTCTTACATTAGTGCTTTCAATAATTTTCTTCAATATTTTGTTGTAACAATGATAGGCTTTGATTTTTAAGGAGTAACCCAAATATATTCCTTCATCAGATCAGGAATCAAATTTTCCCAAATTTTCATCATCCCTCTTTATATAGCTCTTGCTTCCAAAAACCTTGAAGTACTTGACTATTCTAGGTCTTCCTTTCCATAGTTCATATGGATTTTTATCCATATTTCCTCTAAGTTGTCTTTTGTTCAAAATGTAGACTGATGTAAGAACCGCTTCTCTCCAAAATGAATCTGGTAGTTTGGCTTCATTTAACATAGTCCTTGCCATTTCTTGGACTGTCCTATTCTTTCTTTCCACGACCCCATTTTGTTGTGGTATCCTAGCTGTTGAATATTGTCTTCTAATCCCATGTTGTTCACAATATTATATGAACTCATTTGAGGTGAATTCTCCCCCTTGATCAGATCTCAAACGCTTTATCTTAAGACCCGTTTCATTTTCAACTAGTGCCTTGAATTTATTAAATTTTTCAAAGGCTTCTGATTTTTCTTTTAAGAAGGTTACCCAAGTTATCCTTGAAAAGTAATCAATGAGAAGCATAAAGTATATCCCACCTTGTAGAATTTTGGTTCTAGTGGGTCCACATAGGTCTGTGTGAACAAGTTCTAATGGCCTTGATGATGAATACTCCTTTGTATTAAAAGATACCCTTATTTGCTTCCCTAGTTGGAAATGTTTGCAAATAGTATTGCTTGGTTTGCAAATTTTGGGCATGCCTCTTACAACTTCTTTCTTGCTTATCTTAACCAAGTTGTCAAAGTTCATATGTCCCATTCTTCTGCGCCACAACCAACTTTCATCTTCTTGGCTTACAAGGAATTTTTGACCTATTGTCTCACTTAGAACATAAAACTTATCTTCATTTTTATTTGCATCTGCAATATGTCTTCCATTCTTTCTAATTTCACAACCATCTTGATGAAAGATTAAGGTATGACCTTGGTTGCACATTTGGCTTACACTTAGTAGGTTGTGCTTTAGGCCTTCAACATATAGAACATTACTTGTCTTTGTTCTTCCATTGTCTAGACTCAAGGTTCCTCTTCCCACAATCTTTGCTATAGTATTGTCTCCAAATCTTACTAAACATCCATCTATCTTTTGTAGATGGATGAAATTGTTCTTGTCTTCGGTCATGTGGTTTGAACAACCACTATCAATACACCAATTAACTTTTTCATTTTGCACATGAAATTCTATTTGAACAAGCATAGCTTTCTCTTTTTCTTCTTTTCTTTTTTGTTTCCACACTTTCATACTCTCCCCATGTGTTTTGGGTAGTGTTTCTTCCTTTTGAATTGTAGTTGCAAAAATGGTTCTGCAATGCCTTGTTGTATGCCCAAAGTTATTGCATTTGAAACACTCAATTGCAAGGTTAAGTGGATAAAAAAAATTATAGTTTCTCCTTTCAGGTCTACTAGGGTTAATTTTCTTATCATGAAGTTTGTTATGGCTTCTAAAATTCATAGCTTTGTGACCAAATTTGTAGCAAGAGTAGCAATAACCAAAACATGGATAATATGACCCTTTTGGTTGGAATTACTTTTGCAGATTGGTCCTTTCTTCCATAGTACTTTTCTGTAGTGAAGCATTGTTGGCTTTAGTTTGAACTTGATTCTCCTCTTTCTTGCTACATTCTCCTTTAGTAGAGCTTTTGACAACATCAACATAACTTTTGTAAGATGTTTTCTTTAGCTCTTTTCTTAGTGTGACAATCTCACACTTCAAACTTTCACATTCCTTTTCTTTTTCTTCAAATTGGTCTTTGGTTAGATCCTCTATCCTTTTACTTTCCTCAAAGTTTGAAGTTTTAGATTTGAAATTAATTTTTTAGTTTCAACAAACTTCTTACTTTCCTCTTCAAATCTAGCTTTTCTTCTTTGATTCTTTCTTCTTAGCCTCTCAATTTCACTTATGGAAAATTCCAAGTGTTTTGGATCATGTTCTACCTCTTCCTTGTGATCTTCATCTTTATCTTCAATTTCCTTTACTATCTCATCCATGAATGACATTTCGTCTTCACAACTTTCAATGTTATAGTCACTTGATGAGTCTTGATCTCTATATGAGTATAAGCTCTTCTTGAAGTTTTCTCTTTTGTTATTTTTGTAATACTTGTTTTTGCTTCCTTTCTTGACGAGGGTGCCAACCCGAGACACAAAAAATCACACACAACACAAAGAATATTATTTTATTTAGAAATATGAAAATATTACATGTAGAGAATCTCAAATCCTCAAGTTTTGTAATACATGCACTTATAGAAAATTACAGAGTTTCCCCTTTCCTAGTGTTCACTCTTTTCCCAAAAAGCTACCCAAAAATTAGAAACTAGCCCATAAATAACCCCCTTTTCGGTTTGGAGCCAAAAAAAACATTAGAATTATGAGTTTTAGCGGTTTGGCGCTGAAAATTACAATTTGAAATTCAAAAAGTGAGTCCTAATTCGAAAATTGGCAATTTTCCAAAAATTGACCAACTTCTAGAAGCCATAACTTTTGATCTAGGAATCCTTTTATTCGAACCATTTGAACCGTTGTAAAGGTATCAGAGTGAAGAATGTGCTAAGAAATAGCTCCACTAGTTCCAATGATTTATGGGCCCATACGGGACCATTTAGTGCCTCAATTGGACTCAAAAGATTTTTCAGGGCAAAAAGCAGAAACTAAAACTTGAATAACTTTCAAACCGAGAATGATCTTGACCTGATTCTTTCACCAAATTGCTTATTTTTTTGTCCTGAAGCTTCCCATAAATTTTTTCCTCCTCACGCCTTCAAATTCAAAACGCTAAAAATAGAAATTGAGCAGAAAAAATAGAAATGCAATTCTAAAAGTTGGGAACTCTTATTCGACGAAAAGGGTATCCATCAATGCAAAATACCTACAAAAAACTAAATGAAAGTAAAGATATTTTTGGGTGATGCAGGATTTCCCTTATGCCATTGGATGCTCCTGCATCATTTCTTTGGCTTGTAATCTTCTTCTCCACTATCACTGCTATAAGAATAAGGACATGCTTTTGCATAATGTCGAATCTTACCACATGTAAAGCATTTGAAGGGTAGTTTACCCTTATATTTTCCTGATCCTTTCTTTAACTTCCTCACAAAATTTGCTTCTTCCTCATTTGTTGCACAATTATCATCCACTTTCTTTTCCTTTGAATTTTTGGATGCTTTGAATGCAACCTCCTTTTGTAGTGAAGTATATTTTCCATTTCTCATCTCATAGGCTGTTAAGATTCCATGTAGTTCATCCATGGTTAAGGTGTCCAAGTCCTTTATTTCCTCTATTGTTGATACTTTGGGGTCAAATCTTGGTGGAAGGGATCTCAAAACCTTTTGCACTACTGTTGGTTCCTTTACTTCTTTCTTCTCCAAGGCCTTGAATGGTGTTGACAACTTCATCCACACGCAAGAAAAATCCAACAATATTTTCTTCTTCACTCATTTGAAGACTTTCAAAATTTCCTCTATGAGTTTTTAGTTTGGCCCCTTTAACTTTCTTGTCTCCATAGGTTTGCTTCAACTTGTCCCAAATCTCTTTGGCAGATTTGCAATGCATTATCTTCACAAGTTTAGATTCACTTAATCCACATAGGATTGCATTCTTGGATCTATAATTATTCTCACTTTCCTTCTTTCCTGTTGAATCCATTGGAGGTGTCCAAGGAGCTTTATATCCATTCACTACTGATTGCCAAATGTCAAATCCTATAGCATTTATATAGGCCTCCATTCTCATACTCCAAAATGCATAATTTGTCCCATCAAACAATGGAGCCTTGTTGGAAGAGAATCCTTCTCCACTCATGATGTGTGCTATATAGATCTCCCTTCAAGTTTGTTAGAATTATTCAAATGGCCTGCTTTGATACCAATTGATGAGCACACAAATATACTAAGAGGGGGGGGGTGAATTAGTATATTAAAATAGGTTCACAATGGTAGTAGGCACCAACCTACTAGATGCACCAACCTCTTAATAAGTTATGTAGGCACCAATATACAAGGAGCACCAACTCCTTGATCTAGTAGGCACCAACCCACAAGGAGCACCATCTCCTTCTTGCAGGGCACCAACTTTGACGTTCTTGACTAAAAATTTAAAATGTAGAAAGAGATCTTTCAATAGATCTGCTTCATGCTTCAATCTATCCCTTCTTTGTGATGTATGCTCTTCTTTTAGGCTCACACAAGAGATACTTCTACACTTCTACACTTCTACACACAAACTCTACACTCTCTCATTTCAAATATGAAGTGGACCACTTTTATATATGTTGTCCATACATTGCAACCTGTGATAAAGAATCATATCTTTTAAAATATGTTCTTGCACCTTTTAGAATTGCATCTTTTCAAATCACAAATTGTAGCTATTCAAATTGTATCTCTTCAGATTTAATGAACATGCATATCATTAAATTACACCTCTCTAAATCTAAATTTTCTTTTTAATAAATTTGTCTTTTGTCTTCTCTTTAATTTCATCCTTTATGGAATTTTTTCTTATTTAGAATTGCATCCCTCCATAATTTTTGGCTTATCAAATCTAAAGAAGACTCGTGTCTCTTCATTAGTGCAACATTTAGTTAACTTTTATTGTTCAATGTCTTTGTCTTGATGTCGCATCATTTTCTTGGAACAATTGTATCATTTCAACTCTCCTTTTTGTTTGTATTAGAAACTTTTAATCATAGTTATCTTTTATGAAATCGTGGCACTTTTATAACTTCCTTAATTTTTCTTATTGGTTTTTGTACTTTTCTTAATTTGTCTCATTCATACCCAACTCTGCCTTTTAATTTCTAAATCGTTGTTCTCTCTTTTTTTTGTCTTTTTCATTTTTCATTTTTTTCTTATTTTTCCTTTTTTTGACTTTGTCTTCATTCACTTAGGATATTGATTGAATCTTCAAAATTTTCTTCACTTAGGATATCAATCAATTCTTCAGACTTATGTTGCTTTCAAGATGCTTTCAAGATATTGAGAATCTAATCAAAACCAATTCGTAATATACTTCAACAAAGTATATAAACCTTTTGTATCTTAAAAGGATAATCTATACACAAGAATGTGTTAGTTGATCTTTATGCTTTACCTTGACATCAATGACAAATTTCTAACAATAATGTCCACTTAATTTGCTACCTTATCTATAAAAAATTCAACAAATGTTATGTCTCATGAACCATTCATTATACAAATTTTTAGTTGATTTAGTTTCAAGTAAGGGATGTTTTTGTAATATGTTAAGTTGTGCTTATTTTTTTTCTAGAATTCAAATTATGATATTGTAAGATAGGAAAATTCAAATAGCATAGATTGAGTGATAACCACAACACTATCTAAGATAAAATCCCAATAAAAAACAAGAGAGAACAAATAAATATGAGGAATAAAATGAAAGCATTCAAACAAGAACACTCCCCATGTTGAAGTTGAATTACCTCCTTTGTCTCTCATGAAATAGCCTTTGCAAGTTTTCCCTTAGATCATTGTGTGTGTATGCAAATACCCGCAAACAATAAGCATGAACGTCAGAGATATGTGGTTGTTAAATAAAAAATGAAGGAGGAGAGATTCTTTTATAGACAACCACTCAAATGAACGGATGAGATCGAGCTTCTAGAAAGACTCTTAGATCGATGGTTGAGGATGCATGCACCACAAAATAGTGGGCTAGGGACAACTATGACATGGATGATTAAGATTGAAAAGAGCCTAGAGACAATCAATGACCGAGATTCAAAAATAAGATAGTGGAGGAATTAAAAATATTAAAATCATTTAATTCATGAGAGGAATCTTTGACCAAGTGGAGGATAAATAATTCATTTAAATTATTTATTTGTAGAAAAGGAAAGTGGGCATTTATTTAAAATGATTTAAACAACCAATTTAATTAAATAGGAAGAAATGGAGAAGGAGAATTAAATAATTAATTTAGATTAATTATTTAATGGGGGAGAAATGACAAGAGATAATTAAATAATTTTGATAATTATTTAACTATAGAAGAATTGAAAGATTAATGAATAGATAAATAATTAATAATAATTATTTAACTATAGACGAATGATGAAAGGTAAATAATTAAATAAATGATAATTTATTTAATTATTGAAGAAAGGAGTATTAGCGAAACAATTAAATTTATTTAATTGATCATAGTAGAATAAAGGTCAAGAGATGAATTAATTAAATAATTAAAATTATTTAATTACACAGTGAAGAAGACCAAGAAAAATGACGCTCGTAGTCCAAGACATTTTTCAGTGTCTACATTTTTCCCCTCTTTGATATAATGCAATTGATTGCGTTGTGTCAAAGAAATTTAGTCAAAACATGCCCCGATGAAAGTAGGATGGACGTATGCCCCCTCGGGAGAATTTTGCAAATTTTCAAAAATTTGGAAAATTGTTTCGATAGGTCGGTTCGACAGCCAGAAGTTCAATGGTGTTGATAGAAAATATTCCTGAGGTCATTAAGGGGGTCAAATTTAGGTTCAAAGTGATCAAATAGTGCACCTAGTACACTCGACAAGTGCAAACCCTAATTTTTTGTCTATAAATAGGACCTTGATTAAGAAAATTAGTCATTTGTGCATTCCAAATTTAGAAATCTTAGGAGCTATGAGAGAGAGAAGCTAAGAAGATGTCACCTATTTGACACTACGCACACCAATTCTATCACATCTAAACGTTTCACTAACTTGAGGGAGCACCTGCTCTGATATGTACTCCAAACCCACTTTGTCAATTTTTTTATTTTCATGCATTTTAAGTACAAAAATTTAGCAGTCAATTTAGTCTCACAAAGTTTGACGCAATTGCATGCACAAACGACATAGGTGACTATGGCTCACTGCAATCGCCTCGTAGTGACACAACATTAGGTCCTAGGGTAGGGAGTTGTGGTGCAACACATTTGAAATGGTGTGCCGCATGTGATTTCTAAGTCGCAAATGTGACCAAAAATGATGCAATCGATATAAAATGCCGCATTTGCAAAGGGGAATGATGCATGTGCTAGGAAACGATGCAACTGATAAGGGGTTGACCACAATAAACCCCAATGATGCATTAGTTGAGGCATGCAACACAATTGCAGTTGTGCGACACATGTGTAAGAATAGTGACCCGATTGAATTCTGCGATGGAATTGACAAGCAAAACGATGCAATTGACTAATAAAAAAATTGCCCTAGTTTAGGATAAAATGACTTGTTCAATTTAGGTCCAATAGGTCAAATGAAGGATTTAAATTGACATGATTACTTTTGCGGTGACTTTAGGTTGTACTTCCCCCTATCTATATGCAGGAGTCATGACTGATGACATTTCAACTTCAAGATTAGTTGTTGGATGATGAGAGATGGGTGTTGCTAGACATTGTTCTATGTGACATATATGCCTGTTATTAGGGAAAATAGAGGTATGATGACAACGCTGACAGAGCGGTGGCACTCCGAGACATGCACCTTTCATTTGCCGACTAGGGAGGCCACTGTTACCCTGATGGATGTGTACAAGATTTTGCAATTGCCAATACACGGAGAGTGGGTGTGATATGATCCCGAGGACTGCAAGCCATCTATGACTTTTATGATTATGAGTATGAGTCCGAGCTTGGTATATAGGGCTACAAGATCAAATGGGAGACCCTAGTAGAGAGATATGACATATTTGATTGCTTTCTATGCACATTGATTGCAGATGTCTTGATTCCAGACCACAGGAGCCATGGTTTCCTAGTAGGCTGGGGAGAGGTATTAGCAAGCATGGTACAAGATGAGACAATGTATGCCTGGGGACCTTATCTATTGGGCATGCTATACTTCCAACTTAACGACATTATATATCAAGGGGGACAAAGCATGAGTTGTGGGGTGACATTTCTCATGGTATGGGCGTGGGAGAATATTGCAATGTTCCAACCAGTGGTGGGTCGAAAGTTGGGAGTTGGTACACCTTATGCATATCTGTATGGTGGTGTGGTCACTCAGACACATGTAGGAGATACAGGATACTCAAGACACAACATTGATACATTGGTGAGCTTTGTTTGGAGGCCGTATAGGGATTGTGATTTGTGGGTTGGCGATGATGAGCATTTTCCATGGTATTGTTAGCCCAAATATTTGATAGGTTAGACTATACAATCTTAGCATATCATAGAGATGTATCTACCAGAGCAAGTTCAAAGGCTGTTTGGAGAGAGACAGGGTGTACCGATAGGGGCAACTGAGTTTGCATGTTCCACACGGGAGGTGCATCCGTGGAGATAGGTGATACTAGTCACTACCGCTGAGAAGAATATTGATGCACTGAAACTAGTGCAGTGGGTCTAGAGAGAGGGTGTAGCAGATCCAAGTATGACTCCAGAGTATGATGCATGGTGGAAGACCCAAAAACCATCTCCATATATATAGATCTAGAGCAGCTAGCACATGTAGAGCGCATAGGTAGGGGCCCAAAAGGTCGGAGGGGTGACAGGGGATGAAGGGCGAGGAGATGGAGGACGAGGGGGAGGACAGGGAGATGGGGGAGACTACGAAGGGGATGGTCGGGGAGGCCGAGGAGGAGACCGAGGTAGGAGGAGGAGAGATGGGAGGCAATAGGTGGTGAGACCTTTATCATCGATCCGCGAGGAGGGAGAGGAGGATTGCCCAGAGGAGAGGGTAGTAGGGGAGATCGTGATGGAGGAGGGAGAGCAGCATGCAAAGATACCGGCTCTAGAGGTGGGACATCAGGAGGTTGAGATAATGGAGGTAGAGGAGCATGGGAAGGAGAGATAGGAAAAGGAGCATGCAGATGATCTGGATATGGGAGAGGCTGAGAGAGTCCTTTGAGAGAGGATTGTGGTAGGTGTAGATGTAGAGGAGGGATTGGAGGAGGTAGGGGTCAGTGGATCAACAACTAGCCACTCTATAGGCACCGGTACAGGCACTAGAGGCTGAGGTGGTTGCATTGAGGGTAGAGAGGGAGACCTTGTAGATGAAGAGATACCTAGCAGTGATCAACAAACAATAGAAAAACCAAAGGATGTTGGACTTTGTGGCTACATGCAGTGGGTTAGTGGTTGATGTTGCGTGAGATTTGGCCAGATCTAGTAGGGGGTTACAGTACTATAGAGATTTATATGAGGCAAGAGTGCCATCAGAGAGGAGAGAGCCGAGATTTTCTCAGGTTCATAGTGGATCACAGGGCAGGTCACATAGCATATCACATAGCAAACACTCTCATAATAGATCACAAAGTGGTGAGATGGTCCACCCCATATGAGCAGCCATTGACATCAAAGCACATGTCTCCAAGCTCGCCACAACGAGAGGACAAACATGCATCCAGGTTAGGAGAGTAGGGCAGCTCAATATAGGGCTCATTTTGACATGATGTATTATGATACTATATTTTGATCATCGAGCCCGTGAACTCCATTTTTTATATACAAGACATCTTGACATTGTACTATGACACATTTTGAGCGATATATGATATGAGTTTTGGTGGAGATTTATGATATGTAGTTTTATGTGATTACACTTTATGGTTATGATGATGTTATGGATGTAATTCTTTTATGAGGTTTATTTATGCATTCTATATGATTATGTGATGATTTGATATGATGGATGGATATGCATCGATAATGTTGTCTATGCATCTTATATGATTATGCAATGATGTGATGTATTAATGTAGTACTAATGACCTAGTGATATGATATGATGTGATGCAATTAATATTATGTAAGATGATGTTCATGGATTATATATGCAGTAATTAGAAATGCATAATGTAAATGTGAAATATGATGTATGATATGATTATGATTATGCCATGTATAGGAGAATGCCAATGCAATGTATATGAAATGTGATAAATAAGAATGGGTTATGAGTATAATGTAAAATGCAATGATATGTCTAATATTTTATGATGCTATGAAATGATAATGCTATATGGATGCACTCTATGTTTTTGTATTTTCATATGCAAATATGTGGCTAATTATGATGATAATGTCTTCTATAATGCTTCCTAACATGATCATGTATGTAGGATATTTTTGTGTGTCACAGGACGCTATCAAGATGCAGATAGAATAAGTGTTAGTGCAGAGGAGATGGACGTTAGCATATAGAATGAAAAAGAGGATGGAGAGGTAAACGAGAAATGACAAAAGGATTAACATTCATGCTTTTATATGTTTATCATGATCGGGCGTCAAAATTGTCACAAATGGATCACAAACACCATGGTATGACATATACCAAGGTGTGCAAGGTGACCATTTGTGAGAGACAAGCAGTCAAAAGACAATGCCAAAAGACAAGGAATGGCCCGACTCATACTAAGGACCCAATTGTACTAGTATTTTTCCAAGACAAACCACATATAGCAAGCAAAGAAAAGAGACCATGATCCATCATCACTCCTCTAAATACTTTATAGGACGTCCTCAAGGTAGCTAGTAACATGACCAAGAACCAATAAAAAAGATAAGAAAAACTCAAACCAACAAAGTGTTTGCCAAAGAGATAAAGTTTAGTGATAGGATTGACAAGATTGATATGATAGGATTGATTAAGTTTAGTTTCAATAAATACACACCTTGATGAAGGCGGATGACCAAGATGACTGATTTGATTGATTGTTTGACCGAAAGTTGATTGATAGATTGACAAGGTTGATTAATTGACCAAGATGACAAGATTGATTAACCAAGTGATTAGTTTGAGTTGTTTTGATAAGGTTTGATTGATACGATTGACCGATGTGATGAGGCCTGGTTTCAAGAAAGACATATCCTGTTTAAGGAAAAGAACACATTTGATAAAGTTGACCAATTGACCAATGTGATGAATGCCTAGCTTTAGGAAACACATATCCTGCTAAAGGAAAATGACAGAGTTGACCAATGACAAAGTCTAATCTCAGGAAGGATGCATCCCAATAGAAGAAAAGTGATACGACTGAATGAGACAATTGACATAATGCCCCATTCCGATATGAGACCAATGACAAGTGAGGATGATTAGGAAATTGATCGATTGAAGAATAAGGATTTGTTGGATATGTTTATTTGTTGATTCGAGATTTGGTTTGAATAATGATTGCTTGCATACAAAGAACAAAACCAGACTCAACAAACCCTAAAGGACTGACCTAGGGCCTTAGGGGCTCATCGATTAATGGCCTTGCCTACGTTAGTCACGCAAAGACCTCATAGTTCAACATGACTTGACCTTTTTTATATTTGACAAATGACTAAATCATGATTTGACCTTTATGCGACAAAAAACCAAAAGGACAAACATAATGTCTTGGGGGCCCATCGAGTTAGGGTCCTGCCTATGTAGCAAATGCATAGAGACGACGTAGTTTGACCAAACTAACACAGACTGACTTTGACTCTGACTCTATTTTTGGGAGTTTTCATGTTTTATGATTTTTTTGGATTTTGATGTTTTATGATTTTTTTGGATTTTGATATTTTATGATTTTTTTGGATTTTTTCTATTTGATGATTTTTTGGATTTTTTCTATTTGATGATTTTTTGGATTTTGATGTTTTATGATTTTTTTGGATTTTGATGTTTTATTACTTTTTTTTGGGATTTTGTCGTTCTATGATTTTTTTGAATTTTCATGTTTTATGAGTTGATACCATGTGTAGGATCCCATGAAGACATAAGTCAAGGAATTACCCCCAGTCAAGTAGAGGACCAATTTATTAAGTGCAAGGGGAAGCAATGGATGAATGCAAAGGACTACCATGAAAGCGAAGGTCACTAAATGTCGGTGGTTCTCTGGCGATGGAAAGGATGACAAAGCTTTAATATGGACATATGATATGTATGAATGGATGAGTAAAGGATGGAAGACCAGGTAGAGTGATAGTAGATGGAGGAGCATAGATCAACTACACATGGCGCCTGTTTTCCACGTTCTCACCATGGTACTTATCTAAAGTGCCACCAAAGTGGTTTTCACTTTTGGATGAATTATTTCTCTTTACTATTTTTTTTTTTTTTGATTTTTTTGTTGTCACCAAGACGCTTGCTTGCCAGGTTTTCATTAGGGTGACTATTTTTTTGAATTTTTGATGGGATACTCTGAGAATCGAGTGTAATATCTGTAGATAGGTAGATAATCCAAAGAGTTTAAATGCATTGAATACAATAAACAAATTAAATCCTATCAAGCACCATGAAGTACAAACTAGAATGAAAATAAAAAATAGTAAACAAAGAAACTGCAAACCGATTTTCAAACTAGTGTTGATTGATCTCCATGGCTCTTCTCCACTTGCACAAGGATGCAAGATTTCGAAGGTTGATTTTTGGAGGAATGTTGGTTGCTCAATTCTGCAGCATAACAACCTGATGAAGATGATAGATGGCGAGTGAAGACTGATTTTGATAGAGTGAAGATGCTAGAAGAAGATTCGATCGAAGAATGATTTTGACAGCATAAGGATGTCTGAAGATTCGATGCAAATGGCCTGTGAAAGGTTTGATTTATAGATTTTCGATGTGGACAGAGATAAGATTTGATAAGATTGATAATGATTTGATTTTTTGTCAAAAGAGGAAAAACAATGAGATGAGATAAGATTTTTGAAAGATAGAAAGATTTTGATTTATTGTTTTAAAGGAATTAAAACAAGATAAGATAAGATGTGAAAAAAAATAGAAAGATTTTGATTCTCTTTCAAAGGAAATAAATCCTGAAAAAGATGAGAAAGATAATTGATGAATTATCTAATTAAATAAATTAATTAGATGCACATGAGTTTAAATTTGGAAAGAAAGCGAGAAGATATTTTTAAGATTTTATTAATTAAACAAATTTTGGAGTTATTTAATTAAGGTTGAATTTATGATTTCATTAATTAAATAATATAAATTATTTAATTAACATTAGAGGAATGGATGAAAATGATTTAATTAATTAAATAATAAATTATTTAATTAACATTAGAGGAATGGATGAAAATGATTTAATTAATTAAATAATATAAATTATTTAATTAACATTAGAGGAATGGATGAAAATGATTTAATTAATTAAATAATATAAATTATTTAATTAACATTAGAGGAATTGATGAATTATGCATAGGAAGGGAATAAATGAAATTAGTCAAATAAATAAATTTATTTAACTAATTAGATGATGACATGGGTCCCTAGGGAAAAACATGATACAAGATGTCTAAATGATGCGATGTTGTGACAAGGTATCGTAAGAGGACAATTTTTTGATGTCTACATTTTGCCCCTCTTTGAGATGATGTTCGAGATGATGAGATTTGTGTTGAGTAACATCATTTCAAAGAAGTTAAGGTATGGATAGAGGAAAATGGATAATGATATAAAGATAGGATGATGATGGAATGATGATGCCCCCTCGAGAGGATAGGCGGGTTGAACAAACACGGGTAGGCTCTCGAAATGAAATGATAAGGATATATAGGATGATGCAAGATAGAAAGTGGATGAAGGAGATGAATGATACGTTATGCTGCAATGAAAGATGAGCAACCATGATGTTTGATATAGCACTAGACGTTATGCACCGAGGTATAAGGACCAAGGTGACGATGTGTCTCATGCCCCAACATAATACAACCTTGTCTAGACGTATGAGGAAAGAGGCTTAGAGCATTAAAGTCCTAATGCACAAAAGGTATTATGTGACTTGAGATGCAAAGGATAATGCAAAAAGATATTCCAACATACACAAGATATGAATATTAGCTAGAATGATACAAATTTGATACAAATGCAAGATAAAATGATAACACACACAAGCAAGCAAGCAAGCAAGCATGCACAAATGATACAAAAACAAACAAGGTATTTCCCCTGTCAAGCTGTAAACCGTTGATTGATAGATTGATTGATGATGGTGATAGTGTTGTCATTGTGGGGAGCAACATGTCCCTAGAGCAACACAAGGATGATGATAATTGATTGATTGACTAGTTGATTTGGTTTACAACAAGATTAGGATTAAGACCAAAGGATGTGATTGGATAATTTGACAAGATTGATTGACTTGATTGGTATGGATTAAGGATTGACTTGCATTTGGATTATGGCTTGGATTGATTTGATTGGATGCAATGGTTTTGATGAAGATGATTGATTTGGTTGAATGGTTGAATGATTGGATTGGGGAATTGATTGGATTGGAATGATTTTGATGATAATGATTAGATTGATGAGAAGAAGTGATGTGGTTTGATTTTATTGCTTGGAAATGTTTTGATTTTTTTAGATTTTTGGGGATATTTTGATTTTGATTTTATTTTTTGGGTTTTTGAAATGTTTTGAATTTTTTTTGCATTTTTGAAATGTTTTGATTTTTTGTATTTTGAAATGTTTTGAATTTTTTGGACTTTTGAAATGTTTTGAATTTTTTGGAATTTTGAAATGTTTTGATTTTTTTGTATTTTTGAAATGTTTTGAATATTTTTGGATTTTTGAAATATTTGGATTTTTTTGGATTTTTGAAATATTTGGAGGTGTCAAAGGATGAAAATTTGAGTAGCCTTTGTGTGAGCGACCAATGACAAGGGGAAAACCAAGTCTAGGTGCAAGGAGATAGATGGGATTGATGGATAAAAGGGTGGGTGATGGGAAAAGGGATAAAAGGTTCATGATATATGGAGGGATGTAAAGGATAGGTCATAGTGAATGGAATGGATGTATGCATCATAAGAGAGCAAGGATTGTGATTTCCAAAGACTATGTCACATAGGAATAGCATGCCCCATTCTAGGTACAATACTTAGGATTTTTCTGGACAAAGCTTATGACAATAGGGTAATGATAGGCTTGTTTGGAAGGATGAGGTATATCAAGAGATACTCAAAACATGTGTCAACATTTTCCCCCTATATCTTCATCAAGATCAAAAGAAGAAGGGTGGATGAATGGACTCAATATGATACATATGTATGAATAGACTCAATATGATGGCCAAAGATGGTAGGTAAGATGGAAATGATATGACATGAAAATGATAGGTTGGATAGATAAGACATTGTGCCCCCAAGTGTAAGTGGCATAGAAGATCAACCTACACATGACGCCTATTTGCGAGGTTTTCATCATGGTACTTATCCAAGGCGTCTGTTTACCAGGTTTTCACCATTGGATGAAGGGATTTCTCTTTACTTTTCTTTTTTCTTTTTTTCCTTTTTTCTTTTTCTTTTGAATTTTTGGATAGGAGAAGGCGAATATGGATAGGAGGGACTCAAGTGTCTAGTTCCGTGAAAGGTGATAGTCCCACTAGATATGGATGTCATTGCATTGACCATGTCAAATGTCATTATGCTCATAAATGCTGGTAAGAGATGACATGAAAGGGATGGATTAGGTAGATGGCGGATTATGAAAGGCTTATGCAAGAATGGATGGGGAATAGTGGATGATGATGTGGATTGAATAGGACTTGTAAAAAAGGATGGATGAAAGGTTTATGCAAAATCATGGACTATAGGGAGATGATTGGGAAGATATGTAGGATAGTAGTTAAAGGATGAGGAGATGGAGGTATGTGGAATTGTTGTGAAATGGAAGGGAATCATGACCAATGGTTGCACACACTGTGATAAACATTGAAGCTTTTTATTTGGATGGGGTGTAGGAAGCAATGGAGATGTTTGCTTAGGAGGTGGAGGGTGTAGTGCTTTTGGTACCCACATAGATTTAGTATTTTTATGATTTTTATTTTGCTTGTGGGTTTTAGGAATTTGAGAATTTTGAATGGAATGAGAATGTGGGATGGAAGTGGATGGTTGGGATTTTTGTGATGTGGATGCCTCATTTGACTTGCTTTATTTTTGCTTAGGTACCCAAACCAATTTAGTTTTGGCCTTTACTTTTGGAGGAATGGGATTATATAGCTTGTTTGGCTTTGACTTTGTGCAATTGTATGTTAAGGCATTAAGACCTTTATAATTTTTGACTTTATGTGTAGAGGCATCCCAATTTTTATTTTGGAATCCCTTGGGTCTGGTGGAATGAGTGGAAGCTTTATGTTTAGACAATGTGTGCATTGATTGGTCATGATCAAGATTTTTATAAGATTTATGGATAAATGGATAAAAGGATTGGATGGTAGGGATATTAGGTGTTGGAAGTAATGGTGGTAAAGTGGATGGAGGGATATTAGGAGTTGGAAGTAATGGTGGTAGAGTTGATGGTGGAAGGTGTATGGTCACATGCTTTTGACATTTGTAGGATGATGGAGGTGGAATGGCAACATATGTTTTAGGGATATGATATGCTTTATGATGGAAGGAGGTGGACTTAAGATGGATGGAGGAAGTACCAACATCTTTAGGTTGTTGTCCTTGGGGTGTAAGTCCAAGGCCATAAGAGCGTGGAGAGACTTTGACATGGATGGGCTCCAAAATACCTTGTTCATGAAGGTCTAGACCTTTACCTTGGTGGTTCATGTTTTGGAGTATGCAATGGACAATGGGAATAGGTGTAGGTGAAACACTAGACATGAGTTCTTTATTGGATGGAGAAGATAATGTTTGTTGTTCGAAGGAAGAACATTCATGAATGAGGGTACAAAAACCAATAGGATATGATGGAGGACTTGCGATGGGGTTGATAGTGGGTGATGGAGGATCATTAGGATCTTGATTAGCATTGTGTTCACTTAGACCCAAGATATTTGTTTGATCTTCTATGTGTGCTTGGGAGGAAATTATCTCATCATGGGAAGTGGATGTTTGTGAATCATGGATGGGTGAGGTGGAAAGCTCTTGACCATGGAATGCATAAAGTTGGCTAAGAGGATCATCATGGTCTTCTTGATCATAAAAGGGGTCTTGATCAAAGATGGAAGATTGATCATGAACAGTATTAGGTATGTTATGAATGGAATCATTGGGAGGGTGTTGATCTTTATGTGGATGAGGGGGTAATGTTTCCGCATGTTTAGGATTGTGCTCTTGAAATACCTCATGACTTATTGGAATGGAGGTGGAAGGGGATTTCTCATGGAGAGACTTGTCATATTCTTGATGGTCAACAACATAGGAGCATGATAGAGGGTGACTTGGAATTACGAGGGGAGACTCTGGAATTGGCTCAAGGGGTTGTGGATGACATGGTTGGCTTGAAGGACTTGGCATGATGTTTGAGGATTCTTTTGTATGTTCAGGTATACGTGTTGAATGACATGGCGACAGTTGATTCCTTGCTCGTAGCCCTTGGGTCACATCCGTTGGAGGTGTAGAGGTGGAAGGTGTTGGCTTAGGGTTTTGATTTTGATTGGATGATGGTATGATAAAGTTATAGGGTGTATGTGCTAGATTGGTATTTCCCTTGTCAAAGGTGGCATTAAGACTTAAAGGCTCTTGATTTTTTTGCCAAGGTAGACTTGGGCTTCTATGTTCTTCCAGAGATATTGATGGATGTGTTGATGTGGCATTGGCATGCGAAGAAGTGGATGGATTAGATTGGTCAATTTTATTTGATGGCTTAGATTTGGGCTCCTCAAAAAATTCAAAAATATTGAATTTGGATGATGTTTTTGGAGAAGAGGTTACATTCATATTGACTAGGACTAGGTTGGTGATAGTGATGATGTGGAATGATTAGATTGGAAGACTTGGATTGATTACGGTTGATGGTGATTGGATATGAATGTGTTGGAAGAATGTGTAGAGTGACTTTATGTGTTTGGTTTTTAGCTTGATTGGACAATGTTTAAATGAATCACACATGTACAACCATAAATCACTCATGCAAGACACATAAGCAAGTTTGAATTTTGAAATTTGAATAATGTAATAATGATTATTAAACAAGCACACATGGAAGACACATCAACAAGCCCTATGACTAGTCAAGTGGGGTATGGCCAATTAGGTCTCAAGCTAGTCTACACAAGGTTGACTAAGGATGATTTGAAAGCAAAATATTGCCACACAGCCAGGAGAAAGGGGTAACCCACCCTTCACCTTCACTTCCCAAAGGTATAAAGTTCTTTGGGGCTTAGCCAAGAGTGACAAAAATTTTAACTTCCAAACAAGCGTGTCTTTCGATTCACACTTCGATTGAGGTCGTCCCTAGGGGTGATGAAATCCCCTAGCAGGCCTCCTAGAAAGGGTTTGACAAAAGCAAACCAAGTGAGGTGTTTGTGATCACACACACACTTGATTCACACTCACAATGATTAATTTCCCTTAAAAAAATTGCAATGTTTATAAAAAAATTCAAACACTTGTTCTTTTTATCCCCAAATCAAGATGTGATGGAAGACAATGATTAATTTTAGACCCAATTTTTGAAGTGTGATTGAAGACAAGATTTTTTTTAAACCAATTGCAATGATGTGATCAAACAAGATTTGATTTTATGTCCCAAATTGAAAGATGTGACAAACAAGATTAAGAGATGAAGGATGAAATGAGTGCACCTGGTTATTTTTGCTCTCCAAATTGATGTTGTGACTGATTCCAACACTTTTCCAGCTCTGTATGATTCACCAACAAGTCACAAGGACAAAAGAAACAAATTAAAATCTGTTAGAACAAAAGTCATATGTGCTGAAGAATATATGAAAATTTGAGAACTTTAACTCTGTAAAAATTGATAAAAACCAGCACCATTGGATAGCTTATGAAATTCTACCCCAAATAAAAAAAAAGGCACTGAAAAAGACCAAAAAATGACCAAGATACGACCATTTTAAGATTGACTAAAAAAATGCTGAAACAGAAGTGTATGCGCTAAAACAGACCTCATATGTGCTAAAAAAATTCCCATATGCGCTAAAATAAGTCCCAAATGCGCTAAAAGAAGTCCCAGATGTGCTAAAAGAAGTCTCAGATTCGCTAGAAGAAGTCCCCGATGCGCTAAAAGAAGTCCCAGATGCGCTAAAAGAAATCTTGGATGCGCTAAAACAATTTTTTTTTTTTTTTTTAATGAAACAGTATATGCGCTATTATGTTCCTTATAAGCGCCGAAACAGTCCCTAGATGCGCCGAAACAGCTCCTAAATGCGCCGAAAGACTTGTAAAAGCACTGTTAAACCCTGGATGCGCTACATAAACCCTCAGATGCGCTAAAACGGAAAATTTTGCCGAAATTTTGAATTCCAGAACGCGAATCCTGTCATAAAACCTACAAATAAATGTTAAAAACGGAGCAAGGCCCCACGGTGGGCGCCAAAAATGTAGATAGGCAGATAATCCAAAGAGTTTAAATGCATTGAAGACAATAAACAAATTAAATCCTATCAAGCACCATGAAGTACAAACTAGAATGAAAATAAAAATAGTAAACAAAGAAACTGCAAACCGATTTTCAAACTAGTGTTGATTGATCTCCATGGCTCTTCTCCACTTGCACAAGGATGCAAGATTTCGAAGGTTGATTTTTGGAGGAATGTTAGTTGCTCAATTCTGCAACATAACAACATGATGAAGATGATAGATGGCAATTGAAGACTGATTTTGACAGAGTGAAGATGCTAGAAGAAGATTCGATCGAAGAATAATTTTGACAGCATAAGGATGTCTGAAGATTCGATGCAAATGGCCTGTGAAAGGTTTGATTTATAGATTTTCGATGTGGACAGAGATAAGATTTGATAAGATTGATAATGATTTGATTTTTTGTCAAAAGAGGAAAAACAATTAGATGAGATAAGATTTTTGAAAGATAGAAAGATTTTGATTTATTGTTTTAAAGGAATTAAAACAAGATAAGATAAGATGTGAAAAAAAAATAGAAAGATTTTGATTCTCTTTCAAAGGAAATAAATCCTGAAAAAGATGAGAAAGATAATTGATGAATTATCTAATTAAATAAATTAATTAGATGCACATGAGTTTAAATTTGGAAAGAAAGCGAGAAGATATTTTTAAGATTTTATTAATTAAACAAATTTTGGATTTATTTAATTAAGGTTGAATTTATGATTTCATTAATTAAATAATATAAATTATTTAATTAACATTAGAGGAATGGATGAAAATGATTTAATTAATTAAATAATATAAATTATTTAATTAACATTAGAGGAATGGATGAAAATGATTTAATTAATTAAATAATATAAATTATTTAATTAACACTAGAGGAATGGATGAAAATGATTTAATTAATTAAATAATATAAATTATTTAATTAACATTAAAGGAATGGATGAAAATGATTTAATTAATTAAATAATATAAATGATTTAATTAACATTAGAGGAATTGATGAATTATGCATAGGAAGGGAATAAATGAAATTAGTCAAATAAATAAGATTTATTTAACTAATTAGATGATGACATGGGTCCCTAGGGCAAAACATGATACAAGATGTCTAAATGATGCGATGTTGTGACAAGGTATCGTAAGAGGACAATTTTTTGATGTCTACAATATCTATGAAGATGCATGTTGTTGATGGGCTCGGGCAATGGTTCATCTTCAGGAGTGGAGAGATGATAAGTGTCAGATCCATATGCCATTGTGATGATATAAGGGCCCAACCAATTGGGTTCAAACTTTCTGAGCTTTTCTCGATCTATTTGATTCTTCGAATTCTCTTTCAAGACTAAGTCACCAATGTCAAAGATTCTAGGTCAAACCTTCTTATTGTAGCTGCATTGAAGACGGTTATGAAATGCTTACAAATGTGTCAAGGCATTCTGTCTCATTTTCATCCAGTAACTCTAGCTCATGTAGATGGGATACACAATATTCTTCTTGATCAATCAATCCTTGCATAGATAACCTCAAGGATGGTCACTCGACCTCAATAGGAAGTATGGCCTTAGATACAAAGACAAGGGAATATGGTGTGGCTCATGTAGGGGTGTGAACACTAGTACAGTAGGCCCATAAATCAGGATTGAGTTGGAGATGCTAGTCATAGCCATCGTCATCGACGATCTTCTTTAAGATTTTAAGAATAGTCTTATTAGATGCCTTAGCTTGACCATTACCCTGGGGGTAATATGGAGTGGTGAAATGGTGTTGTATATGAAACTTCTCACAAAGTTCACAGAAATCCTGATTTTTGAAAGGGCGACCATTATCTATAATGATGGATTGTGGGATACCATAGTGACATATAATGTAAATAAGGATGAATTTGGATATTTGATTACTAGTAATGTAGGTCATTGAGATGGCTTCAATCCATTTGGTAAAGTATTTTGTAGCAACAAGGATAAACTTATGCCCATTTGTGGAAGTGGGATGGATCTTTCCTACGAGGTCAAGTCCCCATTGAGAAAATGGCCATGGTGATGTAAGTGGCTGCAATTCTTGAGCTGGTGCATGTATAAGATCTCCATGAATTTGACACTGATGACACCTCTTCACAAAGTGGTAGGCATCATGTTCCATTGTAGGCCAATAATATCCCATCCTCATAAGCTTTTTAGCTAAGGTAGGACCAGCAAAGTGAGCTCTGCATATACCATGGTGAACCTCTTACAAGGCCATTTGTGCTTCATGTGAGTCAAGACATCAGAGGAGGGTGTTTTCTAGGCTACATCGGTAAAGGGTATCTCCGATGATGGCATATTTAGATGCTTGTCAGATAAAGGTTTTGTGTTGGTTAGGGGACAAGTTAGGAGGGATAATTTGGTCATGCAAGTAGTTGTAAATGTCTTTGTACTAGGGGGATTCGAGACCAACAAGTTCACACACAAGTTCAATTTTGGGGTCATTGAATGCAGGGACCAATAGTTGTTCCACCAAGAACTCATATTGCGATGCATTGTTGGGAATGTCCAAGAGAGAACTAATTGTTACCATTGCATCAACTGCCTTGTTCTTGATTCCCAATATTTTTTCAAAGGTAATAGCTACAAAGTACAGTCTAAAACTATCAACCATGCACTTGTAGGGCATTATCTTCTCATCCTTGGTATCATAATCATCATTGACTTGCTTGATCACTAGTTGGGAATCACCATAAACTTGAAGATCCTTAATTTTCCATTTTATTGCCATTCAGAGTCCTGTTAGTAATGCCTCATACTCATCTATATTATTAGTGCACAAATTTTTTATTCAAAATGACTCAGGAATGGATTTCCCTTGAGGTGTGATGAATACAATTCCAACTCATGAACCATGACTTGTGTAGGACCCGTCAAAGTACAGTTTCCATGTTGGTGTTTCTATGACAAAGATTGATTCATCTAGAAAGTCAGATATTAGAGGATGATCTACCTTTACTGGAGTGTCTACAAGTTGATCGACTATCACTTGTCCTTTTATTGCTTTTCAATCAACATATTCAATGTCATACTTAAAATCATGACCCACTTAGCTAATCGTCTTGTTAGAGCTGCTTTATTAAGAAGGTACTTTAGAGGATCAATTTTGGCTATCAACTTTGTCTTGTGGTTTAGCATGTAATGTCTCAATTTTTTGGCTATGAATACAAATACTGAGCGTGCTTGTTCAATAGAGCTATAGTTTAACTCATATCCGACCAAGGTATGACTGATGTAGTAGATTACTCGTTATTTTCCATCATTATCATTTTGTGCCAATAATGCTCCCAGTGTTGATGTAGTTGTTGTTACATACAATATCAAATGTCTTCCATCGATTGGAGGCATAAGAACTGGTGGGGTCAATAGATAATGCTTGATTTGATCAAATGCTTATTGACATTTTTTTGTCCAAATGAAGGGAATTCCTTTTCATAATAAATGTTGAAATGGATGAATCTTATCTGCTAGTTGGGCAATGAATCTACAAATTGATTGTAGTTTTCCTTGTAAAGTCCTTAACTAACTGATGTTGGTGGGTAGTGAAATGTCCAAAATAGCTTTTACTTTTGGAGGATCAACCTCTATTCCTCTACGAGAGACAATGTATCCTAAAATTTTTCCTGATTGGACCCCAAATTTTTTTTCTTTGGATTTAACCTGAGTTTGTATTTTTCAATTCATGTGAAAATATTATCCAAGACTGCTAGGTGATTGCTTCTTTCTAGAGATTTTGAGAGAAGATCATCAACATAATCCTCCATAAGTAGGTGCATATAATCATGAAAAATGGTATTCATGGCTCTTTGATATGTAGCTCCAATATTGTTAAATCTGAATGGCATAACATTCCAACAGAAAGTTCCCCAAGCACATGTAAAGGTTGTCTTTGGTTGATCTTTAGGAGAAATCCTTATCTGGTTATAGCTCGAGAATCTATACATAAGTGATAGCATTTCATATCCAATAGTGAGGTCCACTATGATGTCAATATTTGGTAAGGGGAAATTGTCTTTAGGACAAGCCTTGTTAAGATCCTTAAAGTTTGTGCATAATCTGATTTGACCATTCAGTTTTGTGATAGGAACATAATTTGATATCCAATCTACATAATCAATAGAGCGAATAAATCCAAAATCCAAGAGTTTCTTTAGTTTGACCTTGACCAGGAGTGCAATTTGTGGGTGTATTTTCCTTAGCTTTTGTTTGTATGGTTTGGAATTTGGTATCAATGGAAAGTGATGTAGAAAAAGCTTGGGGTCCAACCCAGGAATGTCAACATATGACAATGCAAAATTAATTTGTCTCTCTAAAAAGAATGCTATAAACTCAGGTTTTTCCTTAGTGGTCAAAGATGCTGCAACTTGTATGATTCTAGATTTGTCATGTGTCCTAATGTTCACTTCTTCTATCTCTTCTATGAGCAATGGTGATCTCTCTCAGTCTATAGGGAGACTGCCCAATCCTCCATCCTCAGGCGCCTCAGAGAGGTTTTGACCTTCAGATACGTCCTTTATTTTTTATTTTTCATGATCAACATGTGCCTTTTGATTTTCACTTGAAGACCTATTCTTTTTATTTTGAATTTTTTCATTTTCACTTTTGCGACTAGAGGAAAGGACAACCTCACCAAATTATGTTGCACTATTGAGTTCTATGACAAATCCAACCTTATGATCCCCACTTGGTATTCCTTCACGAAGTCCCATGAACTCAACAATTGCTTCGTCATTCTTGAATGTGTCTAAACTCAATGGTTCTTGTTGTCCCAATCTATTAACTGTGGGTAAACAAGGGGAATGCCATCATCAGTGTTGTCAAGGGTCATGGTGTAGGCAGATAAGGTAAAGACAAAGGTAGAATCATCGGGTTCCCAAAAGGTTTTGATCCAAGCTTCCATTTCCAAGGGAATCTTTTGGTGGGAATTTGACAAGTTTTGTGAGGGATCGATTTTAAACATCTAATTAAATCTTTCCTCAAAGGTAGGCTCACCAGGTTCTCTAAATGTCTCCTCAAGGTCATAGTCACTGAATGGTTTTTTCAGAACTCCATTCCCATAGATTGGAATCGGATTCGGTATAGTACTCCTCTGATGTCTCAATTTCATTTGAAGCATCAATAGTCTCACTCAATGGTAACTCGATACCCTAGATAGTCACTTTTACTGGTACAAACCCTAACTTGCTATACTTTGGTAATTTAGGAGGTAGTAAGGATTCCAAAATCCCATGTTTGTTTAGACCAAGGCCGATATGTCCATCATATCCTTGTTGCTTCATCAAGAGGAACCCTTTTGGATATTGTTCAACCAACAACTGCTTAGGTTCTATGTCCTCCTCTTCTTTATATAGCCATGTATAAATGTGGTCATCCAAAGATTCTTTGGCTAACTCCCCCCATTTAGTGAAGGTGGTAGGGGGATTATGGATGATAACCTTAGGATGTATGAGATGCGGCTTGCCATAATACTTTGGTGATTTAGGTAACTTTACAATGCAAAAGAGGCTCTTAATGTTATATTCTTTGCATCCTTTGTCTTGAATCTGGAATTTTGGTTTGGATGGTGTGGTGAATGGAGTGGATAATTTGACGAGTTTAACTAGATCAATGTAGTGGGATGAGGTGGAAGATGGGGCCTCTCGATTTATGGGCACTTGGCATTCAATGGTTCCTTTTAGGTTTGTGCAATAATGAAAGGGATTAGGATCATCAAGAATAGTAATTTCAATGCCATTATGTGGAAACTTGAGGAATTGGTGGTATGTGGATGGTATGGCCTTCATAGGGTGAATCCAAGGGTAGTCAAGGAGAAGGTTAAAGTGTAAACCAGATCCAAGACATGAAAAAACTGTGTTTTGCATAACTGGACCAAATTTTATGAGAAGTGAAATTACTCCTTTAGACGAACATTCAACATCATCATAGGCTTTAATAACAATTTTCTTGGTTTTATCTATGCAATTCTCAAATTATCCCAATGATTTTACCAATTTTAGAGAGCAAATGTTTAAACTTGCTCCACTGTCTACCAAGACTCGTCTGATCTTATGTTTATTTACGTAGACCTCTAGGTGTAGGGGATCATTATGATCAGACTTTTGTATGAAGAATTCTTGTTCAAAGAAGGTGACATGATGTGGCATAGCTAGGTATCCAACCATTTCCTGAAATTCATTAACATCTAGATCGACGGGTACTGATGCTTCCTACAAAGATTTATCAAGGATAGCTCTATGTTGAGGGGATATGCAGAGGAGTTCCAAGATAGAAATCTGTGTGGGTGTCTTTCCTAGTTGTTCTAGGAGATTGTACTAGCCTTTTGGTTATGGATTGGGAGGAGGTCCTGGAAGAGTTAGCTTGGCTCTGCGAGTGGTGACAACACATTCTGAACTTTTCTTATTTATGGTAATGTTGGAAACACGATCATCAAAAGCTCATATATTATGGTTAATAGTGTTGTAATCATGCATGACATGGGTATAATTGGCATTATTTTTTTTCCCTAAACTGAAGGCTTTTCCTTTGTCATGATCTTGCAATCTAGAGTTTTAAATATGTTTTGATCAACATTTGTCTTTCACTGTGAATTTTCCACTGAAATGATTTCGTGTTCAATGAGGTCTTGAATGACATTTTTGAGTGTCCAACATGAAGATGTCTTATGTCCTTTTCCACAATGATATTCACAATATTCATTTTCCTTCCTCCAATCAGGTTTGATCAATGAGGGTTCATAATTTTTGATGTCTGGCAACTGGATGACATTAGATTGTAAAAGTGACTTTAAGACTAATTCAATAGATTCACCCAATGGGGTGTATGTTCTCTTAGCACGTGGAGGGCCTCTATGTTGTTGGTTGTTTTGGAATACATTCAATGTTTGACCTTGACCTTATGTTTGGAAATTTGATGTGTTCGATGTGTTTGATGTGGAAGGACGTTTGAGATGAATGGTAGGACCTTTGTTTATCACTTTACCATAAACAACTCCATCATTAGTAACATTCTTGTTTCGGGACCAATATTTACCTTTGTCATTATTGGGATTTAGGGTTTATTTGTGTACTTTGACTAGTCCCTTTGTGACAAGACCCTTTTCAATAAGGACACCTTTCTTAAGGATTTCGTCAAAATTTGTGCAACATTGGATTTGGAGACCACTCATCATTTCTGCATTAAGATTTTCCATAAACATGGTGACTTGTTATTTCTTAGAGATGTGACAAGGAAACTTGCTAGCTGTACTTTTCCATCTTTGGTAAAATGAGGTAAGTGACTCCCCTTCCTCTTCCTTAGTGGTGCATAATATTTTGAGGGTTATGTCACTTTCAATGTTAAAGACAAAGTGATTAATGAATTTATCAGCTAATTCCCCCCATGTTCTAATCCATGGTGGAATATGTGTGAACCAATCTAGGGCCAACCTTGTGAGACTTCATGGGAATAGTCTCATCAAATAGGTAGGATCATATGCGATTTCCATACATGCTGTATTAAATTCTTGTATGTGTTCCACTGGATCTCCCCTTTGTACTTGGGGTAAATTTGGTGTCGTGAAGTGGGGGAAAGGGCAGCATGTAGAGATTTTCGTCAATTGGATAGGGGCACAATTCCTCCATAAAATAAGTTTTCTTGTTGGTCCCCAATTGCATGTTTGTCATTTGTTGTTGTATGGCCTGTATCTGTTGCATCAAGGTGTCTGCATGAGATGGTGTTGTGTTGGTTTGACTTGGTGTTATTGTTGGATGTTGTGGTTGTGTTTCTGATATGTGGTTGTCATTGATGTCAACACTATTAGCATTGTTGCAGTGAAGGCTGTTTATGTCAAGGATATTGAGAAAATTGTTAAAAGGAAGAGTTGCAGGTTGCCAGTGGAACAATGAAGGTCATGAAGGTGTTTTGTTCTATACGTTAAAGATCAGTTGTTGTGGTCTAAAGGGTTTATTGCTGAGAGTATCTAGTTCTTCTACCAGAAGTTTTAGAGGTCCACGTGAAGATTTGATCATGCTATGAACAATTGTGTTCTGACAATATTTTTGCGGTTTCTGATTGAAGTTTATGTGATTATGGGAATTTTTTTTGTTGTGGATGCTTCTCTATTAGTTCTTGTTGCTTGTGGATGCTTATATATCATTCTCTATCTTTGTTGTACGTCCGTGTTGATCAGTGCGCTCGTGGTCAAAGATTTTTCTCGCGAGTGTTCGGGTTTTCATGTTCTTGGCCGACATGATGATTGTAACGTGTTGCTAATCCTTGAAGATTAAAATTTGAATTTTTGGCGTGCTCAAGGATATTGTTTTGGGTCGCATCATAATATTAGCCGATGATGTATGATTCACATTAACAATTTATTTGTAAATTTGGGCTGACATTGTAAACTTGTTTTATACTTTTGGCCGACGAAGTTGTTGATGTAATTTTATGTTGCAGATATATAAGAGTGTTTGTTTGAGTGAAATTTGTGTGTGTGTGGTGTGAAGGAAATATAGAGAAAGAGAAAGTGTGCGAACATTGATTTATTCATTCGATTGCAGAGCAAAGTGTGAAGAAGTTTGAGAGAAGTGTGAAGAAGGTTTTCTGTGCTTAACTGGAACTATAATCAGGCTTGTGTAGAAGCTATTTTAACAGTTCATACCCTACAGATATAATCCGTATTTCTCTTCCTTGGGCAGTGAGCCCTCTTGTATTTGAGCAATGAGCTCTAGGAAGTGTGCCTAAATGCATGTGCATTCCCATTATTTTTCATTATACTTTTAACAGGGTATAATAATGTGGACTAACATCCACCTTGGTTTTTCCCCTAACAGGGTTTCCACGTAAAAATCTTGGTGTTCTCTGTGCTTTTGATGTGTTGATTGTTCATTCATTAGATCTGAGATTAAGTTAAGTAAATTTTGAAAAGTTTAAATATTCTGTGACAACTAATTCACCCCCCTCTCAGTTGTCTGTCCTTGTTTTGCCAACAATTATAATGTTGGTGTTGAGGTCATATGTTGGATTTGGATTTGGATTGGCATTTTGTGTCATGGGGCCTTGGTTACCTTGGTGATATTGATGTGTAAATGTCGCATTAGTGTTGGTTTGGTTTGAAGTGAAATTAGTATTTAGATTGGTCCCAAAAGTCATGTTTCATGTTTGTATTTGGTATGGTGTGTTGAAATTATCGTGTGAGTCCTTGATTTGTGTTTTAGATTTGGAATGTTGGACCTTGATTTGTGTTTTGAAAAGATGGTGTAAGTCCTTGATTGGTATTTTAAAATGTAGGTCCTTGAGTTGAATTTGAAAATGTAGGTCCTTGATTGGTGTTTTGGAATGAGGGAGTGTGTCCTTGGTTGGTGTTTTGATTTGGCATTTTTTGTGGGACAATATTAATTCTCCTAGATTTGTTTGGTTGAATTTTGATTTGATGGGGTAGTGTTTTGAATTTGAAATTTAGGACCTTGAGATGTAGAACCTTGGCTGGTATTTTGAAAAAGAGGATTTGTGAAGGTCTTAGCCATGGAATTTGATGAACTACCAAATGTAAACTTTTTTCCTTGTGTTGTTGCATGAGTTATCTTATTTCCAAATGTGGGGATATTAGGGACATTTGTAGTAGTAGTTTCCATGTGTGTTGTTGTCCCAATTGGTATAGTAGGAATTTTTTGTGAAGATGGAATCCCTAATGCGAATGGGTTTTGAGTATCTCCTTCCACAATTGTGGAGACATCAAAGCCTTGAGGGAGTTTAGCACCCTTTTTGAATAGTGCATAGAAGTATCTATTAGGATCAACACCAACGAGCTCATCAACAAAGCATAAAATCCTTGGATCTTGGTAAGCTCTTTCAATCTCTTTAGGAGTCAATTTCTTGTTGAATGCATCTAAGCCCAGATTTTCAAGTGTGTCGATTGGGTTTCTTTATGGTGTAGATTGATTTGAATTTTTTCCAAAGTTGGTGTCATGATGTGGATGAAAAAGGGTTCATTTGAAGGATCCATGTACTTTCTTTTAGTTCGTGACCTTGTTTCAACCATGTAAGACTTGCAAGTTTTGGAAGATAGTGCAAGGTGATATGAAATTAAACTATGTTTTTGTGATTTTTCTTTTGGGTATAAAGATGAAAGGTGGTCATGCAAGGGTAATGACGTTTAAGACCAAATGATGAAGCTAAATGAAACTAATGGATGTCAAATGGTACAAAAGGGAGACTAATTAATGATCAAAGATAATGATATGGAGGCTAGGTAATGCTAAAGGTTATGATGCAACTAAGTCTAAGATGAGGATACACTATATTTTGAGATTTTTGGGATATAAGGATGCAAGGTAAAAATGCAATCTAAGTCCAAGACTAAGGGATGATAGGATGGTAATGATAAAGGATATGATATGAAGCTAAATGAAAATAACACTAAGGATATGGACCTTAAGATTTAAGAAAAAAGATGGTAACCAAGCTATTGTAGGTCCAAGATAACAAACCCAAATGTCATTGGCCTTAGTGATGACAATATGATGGATTTGACAAGGTGAGTCTAAACTAGGACACAAGTTTGAGACTCAAGTTTTGACCAAGATGATAATGAAAAAGGTTGATAAATCAAAAGATGAAGGTCAATGAAAAGTTGGATAAGTAACCATGGACTGTCCAAAGGCTTGACAATCTTCCTATGTTTGAAATATAGAAGGTATGTGCAACCTAAGGTCTAAGATTAATTATGCAAGGAAAAGGTAACCTAAGGTGCTATGCAAACCTAAACGAGAATGATGGAATGGACTGGTAAAATCTTGTAAGTCTAAGGTGCAGATGACAAGTTCATTGTAAAAATGATTTGGATTAGTTTTGGACAAGGATTTTATGAAATTGTGGTTATCAGGAAATTGCGACACTATTTTTCTCAGATGCGTCATGTTTCAGTTGCGGGTTTTTAATGAGAAATTGTGGTGCACTATAGCAGTTGTGGATTTGTGTTAAACAGTTGTGCAGGATATCAATTAAGATTTTCTGGTGAATAGTTGCGACATAGAATGCAGTTGTGGGCCTATTTTGATAAATTGTTGTTCACAGAGTGTTTGTTTGTAAATTGATGGTTTTTTGATGGATTTTTTTACCAGTTTTGATGAGATTTTGTGAAATGAAATTTGGAAAACACAAAAAATAGTCAACAAATGCTTGTTTGGTTTGATTTTGAGTGTAAAAATGTTTGATTTCAATGTGAATAAAGAAAATCTTAGACAATGTACAACCTAGGCTAGAAAAGATACTACTTGCTAGATCCCTACTTGGATTGCTCCTAACACCTAAACAAAGCGGACAACTAGATATCTTGGTGGCGTTGGCTCCCCCTTCAATGAAACGGGCTCACCAAAATATCTTACCCCCTAAGATTTGAAAACCTTGATGGATTTCCTGTCTCTGTAATGAATGGTGGAATGTTGGGCGGCTTCAGAACGACCATTCATGTGCCAACAAGTAAAATGGTTTTTGGGCACTACAACAATTGTTTCTTAGTCTATGTTTTGGGGAATTGTTGGTGCCTATGCATGAGGAAAAATTAGCTCAATTAAGAGGCCTCTCAATCCCTTCCTAAGAAAGGATTTTGATGTGTCATGCAGACACTAGGGGTGGCACTTGTTTGCATAGGACATCCTTACCAGGTGATCAAGACTTTCCCAATGATCACAACAATTTATATAGTGGACCAAAACAGTGCTGCTTGGGTTGTTCCCTCTCACAAGATTGGAGGCAAGCCCTCTGAAGGTAAAAAAAGAAAGAAAATAAGTTTTTTTTGATCTCCCATATCGCACAAAGCACAAGGAGAGAGCATACACAATGATTTTGTCTCACACTCGCATGGGGTTCATTTAAAAAAAAAATCCAAATCAAAATGTGTGGGTGGTTGTAAAAAATTCCAAAGGAATTCTTTTGATTCTCAAGATTTCCAAGTGGAATGAGAGAAGAGCATACACATCTAATGGAAAAATGAAAACCACAAGACACGACAAACACACGTTAATTTTAATACTACTTATGATTTCAAATAAACACTTGGATTCCTTTTAGACCAATGACATGTGATGCAAGTTCATTTTAGATTCCATGAGTGAAATATGCATTTTGTTGTTCATTTTAACCTTTATGAATGAGAATGCATGTTCATTTTAACCTTTATGAGTGTGATGCAAGTTTGTAGTTTAAAGCAAACAAAAAATGATTAAATTAAATGAAAAGATGTGTAAGCTTGATTGTTTCAAAGAATCAGTTTGCAAAACTCAAGTCCAATGCTACATGCTAAAAACATAAGGTTAGCAAACCAAAAACCCTATTCTAAAGAAAACCCAAAAGGAAAAACTCAAATAAAACTAAAACCTGAAAACTATACCTAAACACACAATTGCGTTGTTCGGGCTGACAGTTGTGGCACTGTAATGTGTCGTTTGGGTTTGCAGTTGCGTCATTTTTTAAATTTGAAAGGTCATGTTCAGTTGCGTCGATCCCCTTCACAGTTGGGCCACTATTTCAAATTTTGGATTCTCGCCTTCACTTGTGTCACTATTTTTAGTAGTTGTGTTGTTATTTTGAATTTAAAAACGCACCTTTAGTTGCGTCGCTGTGCTTTGCAGTTGCGGCTCACAACCTATTACACATCAAAAATGAAAAAAAAACACAAATTTTCTACAAAAGTTTATCCATTTCACGTCGATTTCACCAATGTAAGATAGGAAAATTCAAATAGCATAGATAGAGTGACAACCATAACACTATCTAAGCTAAAATCCCAATAAAAAATAAGAGAGAACAAACAAATATGAGGAATAAAATGAAAGCATTCAAACAAAAGCACTCCCAATGTTGAAGTTGAATCACTTCCCTTGTCTCTCCTCAAAAAGCTTTTCCAAGTTTTCCCTTAGATCGTTGTGTGCGTATGCAAGTAAATGCAAAAAATAAGCATGAAAGTTGAAGATATGTGATTGTTAAATCGAAAATGGAGGAGAAGATCTTCATTTATAGATAGTCATTTGAATGAACGAATGAGATCGAGCTTCTAGAAAGATTCTCAGATTGACGGTTGAGGATGCATGCACCACAAAGTAGTGGGCTAGGGATGGCTATGACATGGATAGTTAAGATTGAAAAGAGCCCAAAGACAATCAATGGCCGAGATTCGAAAATGAGATAGTGGAGGGAGATAATGGAGGAATTAAAAAAATTCAAATCATTTAATTCATTAGAGGAATCTTTGACCAAGTGGAGGATAAATAATTCATTTAAATTATTTATTTGTAGAAAAGGAAAGTGGGCATTTAATTAAAATGATTTATACAACCAATTTAATTAAATAGGAAGAAATGGAGAAGAATTAAATAATTAATTTAGATTAATTATTTAAAGGGAGAGAAATGACAAGAGATAATTAAATAATTTTGATAATTATTTAACTATATAAGAATTGAAAGATTAATGAATAGATAAATAAATAATTATTATTATTTAACTATAGACGAATGATGAAAGGTAAATAATTAAATAAATGATAATTTATTTAATTATTGAAGAAAGGAGTGTTAGCGATACAATTAAATTTATTTGATTGATCGTAGCAGCATAAAGGTCAAGAGATGAATTAATTAAATAATTAAAATTATTTAATTAATAGAGAAAAGAGATCAAAGAAAATAATTAAATAATTAAAATTATTTAATTACAGAGGGAAGAAGACCAAGAAAAATGATGCTTGTAGACCAAAACATTTTTCAGTGTCTACATATATTAGACTGCAACATTTAGATCATTTGTTGTGAGGTTGATAATAGAATTAAGATTGCCTCATTGGTTGTCAAGTTGCAATTTTGCTATGAATGAGGAGTTTTTTAAAGAAGATATATATGCCTTTTTTAACGAATAAATGGCATATTCCTTGCAAAGAGTGGTGTGAAGAATTTTATATTTGAAGAGAATTGGGTTTTTTTTTTTTTTTCTAGTGCAATAAGTTTTTTGTTAAGGTAAATAAGTTTTGACAGGTTCTTAAAACCCAAGTACAACTAAATAACTGATCAATAGTAACAACAAACCCTAAGACTATGTTTTGACAAGGCCTAGAACCTTTTATAATATGAATTACACAATGCCATTTTCTAGTGCAATAAGTTGTTTATGTTAGAGACCATAGGATTTGAAGATATTCGTATTTTCATATGGCACATACTAGAACTAATTGGTTTTTTGGTTCCTTGCAAAAATTTGATAGTGACCTATTTATTGCTTAGGGACCATTTGAAACCAAAAGTTTTCACCTTCTGAATCTTTATGAAAAAATCCCTAGTTGTAGACCCCCATGGCTAGGCACATGGTCAACATGTGCAAAGGAAAAGTGTTTACTGGTAGTGAAGGGTGATGTGAAACATATAGGGGAGATAAACTCCTTTATGGATGTAAGTGGTAGGTACACTTGAACATGACATACACTTGTGTAATGCATTGATGTTAGAGAGGTTGTGGGTTCCATTTATGCAAGTTATTGTGATGGTTTCAGGCGTTTTGATGACATTAGTGTTGACATAAACATTTTGATTGAATATGGTAGCATTTCAAGTGTATCATGACACATTTGATCAGTTTGTATCACATAGGTGAACAAATTGGGTTAAGTTTTCCAATACATGTGTTGGTTAAATTTTCGCTATTTATATATGTTTGCATAACCAACATTTATGCAACAACCTAATTAATATTTGGTAAGCCTATAGAGAGATCAATTTGCAATAAATTGGAGAAGTTAAATCAATGCACAATCAAAATCCAATTTTCATTTTTGAAAATTTCATTTATAGATTGAAATTTGACTATTGTAATGTTTGACATTTGTTTATGCATAAGTTATGTTTGGAGGTCATAATTTTATAAGAGTCTATTTGAACTTGTTCTAGAAGGGTTGAAAGTTTGGTTCCAAACTCTCCACAATAGTATATACTTTGATTCTTGTTGAGATATATTTTTGAAGGTATTTAACATTTTTTTAAGATAGAAGTAGTTTATGAATCTTAGTAATTATGAGGTACAATTTTAAGGTGCTATAGAAAATATCATGCAATGAGCATAAAAATAATAATGACAATGTAATAGAGATTGTTCTTACTAGCTTGAAGCTACCATATGATGTATTAGTCTTTAATTTATTTTCCACCAATTATTATGAGACAAGATGATAATACTATGTCATTTGATGTCATGTGCTATTTATTAGTTTCAACAAAGAGAAGGGAGAATAAAAGTTTAAGAGGAGTCATGTTAGAAAATTCTTCGAGGGAGAATTGATAAGTTAACAATGAGGAGAAGATGAAGAGGTATTACTTTCATGATAACTTTTGTGAAGTGCAATAAAATAAACTTTTAATAAAAACTTAAAGATGTTGATGATGCTTAGTATTAGAAGAAAATAAACTAAGAAAGTATTATGCAAAAGATAAGAGTAAGCTTTTACAATTCACATTTCTCATGTATTTCATGCCCATATTTAAGCATAATTTCATCATGTATTTTAGTTGCACTCATTGTATGGCTAGGTATAATAATTGTTTCAAAAGCTAAGCCAAAATAAATGATTCAATATAGTCTATAAATTTTGTTTGCTAGGTTTGTCTATATTATGCTTACTTTGGATATTTATTAGGTGTAAGATATATAAACACACAATTTTCCATAGGATTAAATATAATAATTCATAAGAGGATACTAGTTGCGTAATGTGATGATCTTATTAACTTGTGTTTGAAATATTTTTTAAAAAAAAATTATAAAAGGAAAATGAATTAAATTTCTAATAATTTCTAATGCCTATATAATATGTAAAATAATTTTCTAAAAATGTTCACAAAATTCCAACATAAATAAGTAA
This sequence comes from Sequoia sempervirens, assembly GCA_007258455.2. Lineage (NCBI taxonomy): Eukaryota > Viridiplantae > Streptophyta > Pinopsida > Cupressales > Cupressaceae > Sequoia > Sequoia sempervirens. The sequence continues at coordinate 106,130 of VDFB02153240.1, read as the reverse complement.
TTTGGTCATATTTCAAAATTTAAAATGATTATTTATCTTAGGTTTTGATTCATGATAATGATAATTAGTGACACAAATTCAACACGATGTTTTTTCTATTCATGTTGTTATGACTAATGAGCATGGATTAAGGACATAGGAAGTACATATTTGACAAAATCTATAAATATTTCTTAAAATATTTATCAAGATAACAAAATTCTCTTCAAATAATATTTTCTCCACACAATCCTAAATTAGAAATTTGCATAGGTTCTAATTAGAGGTAAAAAATGGGTTTTGAAGGGGCCCAAAACCCTTTACATTAGAAAGCAACTAAAATAAAAGATAACAACATTAAGCCAAAACACAACCCAACAATAGCGACCCATCAACAACAAAAAAACCAAAAAGGAGGTCTAAACAACAACACTATATGCTTTTCAGAATATCTGATGCCTCCACGTCGCAGTCTATAGATTTTTGTGCATCTTCAAAAACATCAGAACTATCCTTCCTAGAAACCCCACCTTGAGCTTTAGTTTTGTTCCTGGTCCAAGCTTTAGGACCATCCGTATTTACCTCTAAAATCAAAACAATACCTTTCCACCACCCTTCCCAACAACGACATCCTCCCCATTTGCTTACTAGCAGCAACAACCTCCACATCTTGGGAACTCTCTTTACGCTTCTTAGCACTAACCACAGGAGAAGTAACAACACTAGACTCAAATTTACTAGCAATTTTATGACCCTCCCCTCCTCTCATCACAAAATCCCAAATTTTCCCCGTTTGATCCTCGAGAAAGAGGATTCTTTCTTCCATATTCTACTTCATTTTGAGGGTTTCCTCTGCAATAGTTTCCGCCACAGTATTTAAGGAGTCAAACAAATCGTCTATTTGATTCTAAACAAAGGACCCCTCAGCCTTGTTAACCATTCCCCTGACTCTAACATTCATTTTATTGAGTTTGTGGAAAAACCATTTAAAAAGATTAAACAGAACAATGGACCCTTCATGCGGAGTTCCAAGCACATCAGAAAAATCATCTCTATCAATCTTAAAAACCCCTTTTCCCAGGGCATCCTCCTCCTTAGAGGAACTAATCCTGTCCTTATCAGCAGGGGAGTCCTTAAATTTTTCCACAGCACCCGAGGACTTACGCTTGCGGATGGAGCTCACAATTTCCTCTACCACCGCCTTTCTCTACTTAATCCTCTCCAAGTTCGCATCCTAGGTCTCCAATGCAAAAACATCTTCTCCATCCTTATCTTTCACCTGCATAATCAACTTGACACTTGGGGAGTCATCAACAAAGAGGTCGTCTGCAATAGTAAGAGGATGGCCCTGCTCCAAAATTTGGCTCACAGACTGCAAAACACTTTTCTTCCAGCTCACTTCCCCCAAATCCTTCTTCTTGGCAGTTGGGGGCAGTGAGGAAGCCTCCCCATATAGGTCATTCTTTACCTTTGGACCCCTACTCGGCACAACAACAACTTCTTCACTACAAGTTAAATAACCTCCACTAGCACAAGCTTCCCCTTTTTTCTTCTTTCACGTGGATGGGCAATGTGGAACCCCTTCCAGAGAGGCAAGAGAGTCAAGAATGAATTCCACATCTTTGTCCGACTCATCCTCTTTTTCCAAAATCAATTTCCTTTTCTTGACCTTTTTGCTTATTGGTTCATCTTTGGAGGCTGTATCATACCCTTCAACAGGTTTGGGTTGCTTACCCTTCGGGGGGACCATAGGTTTGGGAACCTCAAAAGTCTTTGCATAATCAAAGATAAGGAGAATCAACCCAACATGCAATATGATATTTTTTGGGTTCTTCTTGTGATCCTTGATACTAGAGTCAAGAGACATAAGAAGATAAAATGGGAAAGAAACCCTCCTCTTATGTCGAAAGTGGTTGAGCAGAATGAAATGATATGCATTCACCACCAAAAAGCGGCCTTCGAGGATAATATAGCTCATTAATTACTCTGCTACATCCCCCCATAAAGCCTTAAGGGAACTTCGCTGATATCCACCACTCTTAGCAGTCTTTAAATCTTTCTCTTCATTATCTTTGAAAAAGATTTTCATTGCAGTCTGTGCCTCCTTCTTGTCCCTAAAGAATTTCATTCCATCCATAGCCAGGCCAATTATACCAGCAATGAATTCTTCATTAACCTCAAACTCGGTCCCATAAAGCTTAAGCACTATGTCACTCCATCTTTTCACAAAAAGGTCTATAACCTGGGGATCATTTCCATGAAGTTTCTCCAAATAGGGTGTTAACCCTCCCTTCACCAAAACCTACCAGACCTCCTTCCTTTCCCTCACAACATCATAAGATTTGAGTTCGACACGATTTCTATCACGACCCTTCTTGCCACAATCCAACTTATAGACACCAAACACAGAAAAAAGAAGACTCTAGAAAACAATGCCAAAACAACCTAGAATCCGTGTGAGGCCAGAGTTGGGACAATAGATAATAAAGACCAAATTTTGAAGTTTCCTACGACACCCTTCTCCCATACAAGTTGCTTGATTCAAATCTTGCACACCATATTTACTCATAACAATCTGCCACGTGATGAAGAGCATGCATGCCGCCAACCATAATGAGACATTAATCGAATTGAAATCAACACTCATTATTCATAGTAGCAATAGCCTCTATAGGAAGAGGGTCATTCAGACCCCACTCCCTAAAATCTTTGACACCAATGTTAGCGAAAATATCTGCTAGCCCATTACCTTCTCTTAGGATATGTGAGATATAAAACTCATCAAAAGAATTCAAAATATCTATTGAATCTGTAATGCCCCGTCTTATAACCTAAGGAATGTTGCAATTGTCTATAAAAGTGTAATAATATTTTTTTAAAAAGTAATAATATTAACTTAATTAGTTGCAAACATTCACTAAGTTATGCAATGTTACACTACTTGAGGTTCCATAGACGACTTTAGTATTTAGCATTGCACATATTTAATTAACATAAACTTAAAAGTAAACATTGCATAACATTTGAATTCCATTCATAAAAGTATAAAGTAAAAATATGATTCTTACATTGCATTTGAAATAATATTACAATACTCATTCATTTGATGAGGTAGTTCAATAATAGTTACAATTACATTTTACAAATGTTCACCTCATTAACAATTGAGGGATGTACCAAATACAAGATTTACTGTAATGCAATAAAGAAGTACACATATGTATCCAAGTACGAGTTCTCCATCCATGAAGCTCTCGTTGCCATGATCATAAACTGGGGACCCAACGGAGTAAGGTGCACGTTCCACCCAACCATGTGGTACCCGTAGGTCCACCCCCCATGCTAGGAGATAGTAATATGGTTACCTAGACATAACCAATTAACCCTAGACACAAATACATAACTAACTGATGGTTACAATGCTTCCAGAATTGAGACAATCAAATGTGCTAAGTACACAAGGTAAACTGTTATTTTAGGTGGAGTGTCATCACAATGTTGCAAAGGTTACCCTAGTGTTTCTTCCTAGGTCCCGACCCCCAACTTGGGTTACCCTGGTAACCTCTTACGAAACCCGGCCCCATTTGCAAACTATTGCGGAATCGAATATCTTTTAAAGTAACAAGATATCGATTTGCCATTCCAAGCCTTCTCATCTTATACTCAAGACTGAACTAGCTCTAGAGTCTATAAGTGAGGCATAACAATCTTATTAAAGATTTTAATTCTAACTACTGTGTTGTTTAGTTATCATTGACTTACTAACTCTTTGTAAGTTACCTTGGCACCACTTTGTGTGCCGGCCCTTACATAGAGCCACTTCCCTAAACATAACAAAGGAATCTAAGTTTTCCTGACTAAGGTATACAAAATGCACAAAATTCAATCATATAATAACATACGCCACACAACGGTCATTAAATCTTTTATTCATAAAACCAAGTGTCAATACACCATACTATAACACATGCACTACCCTAGTCAACTCAAGAAATACATTTGAACAATAACAACACCCTTACTATACATATCATTTTGGAAGACTTATACATCTATGACATTCCCAATTTGCCCAATAAGAAACACGATTAAAGCAAATCAAGAAAAATAAACGTCTATTATTCGGATTTACTAAATCCAGTCATTCAAATGAATTAGCATGAAATTATAGCAACTTAATTGTAATACTTTTCTCAAACGATAAAGGAAATTGCATTATATTATTCTAATTTTAATTTCCTCAATTTCACATAAAAATAAAAACTAATTTTTTTCTCAATCAATTATTGTTTTAAAACTAATTGACCTTATATTTTCAAATATCTAATAAATAATTCCATACTTATATACAAAAATATTTTTTTTATTATAAATATATATGTATAAATTAAAATAAAACCATATATATATATATAAAATATTAAACAATCTTAATCTCGAAATTCGTGAGCATAAATCAAAACCCAAAAATTACAAATTAACCATAAGCAAAATTCGAAATGAAACAGAGATTTTATAAATTTTATTTTTTTGCAAAGAAAACCCTTATGCAGGGTTTGTTGGCTATGCGCACAGCCGGCCATGAAAGGTCGCGACTGAGTGGGCAGCCTAAGCGCTGCCTGTGCGGGCAGCGCTGGCTGCCTCCACAGTCGTCGCCCTTCATGGGCGGCTGTGGGGGTAGCCCTATGCCCCCAGCCAACAATCTATAACACTCAATTAAATTCGAAACTTCATAAAAGATTTAAACTCTGTGTTTTTTTTTAATTCCGACTACGGATTTAATTCCGTCTCTCTAAAATTTTGAACCCTAACTCGCCCGTACGGCGATTTCAAACAAAAAAATCATATAATAATAAATCAATAACTTTCACAATCCAATTAATATATGAAGATATATATATATACATATATATATATATATTAGATTTCAATCAGGGTTTTACAGTGGGGAAAATAAGAAAATTCTATAGGGTTTTCATACAGGGAAATTGTAAAATTTTCAAGAGGGTTTCAATGGAAAATTACGCACAACATTTCCATTAAAATTCTAATTTACCCCAGAGATTTCAAAATTCATTTTTCATTTAAATGATTTCCCCTCACTAATTTAAATATTTTATACAGAAAGTATGCTACAGAAGTTTTTCTGAAACCAACAAATCTTTACAAAACAAGAATACAGTGAACAATTTTTTTCCCGAGAAGTACAGGGATTTTAATTTAAATGAAATTTCTTTTCTCAGAGATTCTTTTCAAAAAAAAAAAAAACAAACAAATTAAAACACAAGGAAAATACCTGTTTTTCCTTAGCTTCATAAATCTGTCTGGTGAAGAAAGCCTCTATTGCCTGTAGCTTCCAAAACCTTTCCTGAACACCAATTCCCAATATGCCAAACCAAAGAACTTCCAGAAAATATCCAACAATACAAAAGCATAAACAATTTTTTAAACAGAGCACTAATTCCTTTCACGTGAATAATAGAATAATCCTCTGTATTTCCCAGATCCCAGATAACATTCGAGAATATCCTCAACCAAAAAGCAATAAATTCAACTGGCGTACATGTCGAGAAGAAACAAATATCTTCCAACAACTTCCCGACAATCTTTCCTTTCTTTCTCTTTCAAGATTTGCATGCTTTTAATTTATTTAAAATTTTCAATTTTCAAAAATACAATTTACCCACATAATAATTAATTTAAAATTAAATCTATTCACACATTTAAAACAATTTTAATTTAATTAATTAATTAATTTAATTAAATGAATTTAATCTCAATGATCAAATTATTTAACCAAACAAACTAATTAATTAATTAAATAAAATGTAAAACTTATTTCTTTAACATTTAAAAATTAATTTAAATAACAGTAAATTAAAGAATAATAAACTATCATTAAAATTGACAAATTTTTCCTTTCAAGCAATTGATCCAATCAGGAACAAACAAGACCATCTATGACTCCGAACTAAAACTGACAATGTACTGTGACTGGGTTAAAGACTAGACTAGGATGAACCATGTTACTACCTCCCAATCAACATTTTCGTTGAGTCTTGACACACTCAGACCTGAGTAAACAGGTGGAGTCGGTGTCATGTACCTGCAATCCTGCAATCAAACCAATAACATGCATATATATATAATCCATTGTACAAACACACCGTGTGGAGAAAATCACGGACATCACAGGGCACTCGCAAGCAAGTGATGCAACTTCGTTCTCCACACCAATACATGTCACATCAGACTGACAAATTAAATAACAGTTAGTCCATCATAAACATATATATAGCAATAACATCTGAAGGAAACATCTACGCTATATCAAAGCATGTCAGAAATCAATTATCACCATACAATGTATCATCATATCACAAAGTGAATCCACTATCGCTCAAAATCAGCGATCAAAATATCCAAACCAAAGTACCAAAGTATAACAGTGTGAAAACATGCAAACAAAAACATAAGCATAAATGGAGGGGTACTACAGAATCCCTTATCAAGGAATCAATAGTCCAAGAGGGAGGAGTGCATTTTTTCAAATTGTTTATAATATTCAAAGAATCCCCCTCGAACCACACTTTTCTATATCCTTTGGTTTGAGCCAATTTGAGACCATGATAGGCTGCACAAAATTTGCATAGTTGGTTATATGTATAGTAAATATTAAAATTTTAATATGGTTCAAAAACTAGATAATAGTGGTCATGGAGAAGGGTAGAAGTAAAAATAACATATAAAAATGTCTTTAGAAAAAAAATAGCTAAGATATAAATGAAAATATGCAATATTTTCATATGAAAGGGGTATTAAGAGGGTTTTGAAATAGAACATTAATAGGTAGAAATAAAAGTATGGACATATTTATTACCTTATGTAAGGATTAAGGTGACTTCTACCTTGTAAATCCTATGTCATGGTTCCAACATCCTTGGAAAGTGTCTCTAGGCACTTAGGGTGTATTGGGAAAATATTTTGTAATGTTAATTCTCACAATTGTTTGTATATATTCATAAGGGGTGATGGGTCCACTAGCAATGATAAAGGTGAGTTGTAAATAAATATTTAATATTGGTTTTCCCACATGTGGACACCTAGAATGAGATAATAAATGATAAGGATAAATGAGTAACTGTTGGAATTCTCCAAGTGGGTGCTTGGAAAGAGACACCATGTGTTTCTTGGTATTCCATCATTTATTGCATTTAATGTAATGTTTAGCTTCCATGTTTGGGAGCCAAAGTTGGAGGGAAAGTATTGAAGCCAAAATCAATGTCCTTTCACATTCTGAGGAAGCATTTCAAGGGTTGGGGATGTTTGGAATGAAGGGTCATCTTTGGGAGACTTTTTTGGGGCTTAAGATGTCTTCACAAGCCTATAAATTTAGCCTCTTGGATGTAGAAAATGAGAGCAATATTTTAATGTAGAGTTTCTTTGTAGGAACAAGGACAAGTTGAGACATAAGGAGGTTGTTCATAGATGCATAGGTGCTGCCATGGTGGAGGAAAAGAGGAGAATGAAAGTGATTGTATTGTAATCTCATTTATTTGAAGATAATGCATACTTGGCCTCTCTTCTTGGTAAAAAAAATTTCGCAAGGGTTCTCCATGTAAATCCTATGTTATGTGATGATCTTGTGTTGATGATTTGTGTCTCATTGCTGCTATCTTATGGTGATGTTATTCTTTATATATTATTTTTGTAAGTTCACATAAGATGGTGTTACTAAGCATGTTATGTTAGCTAATTTTTGGCATCATAAAGAATATGGATCTAATCATGGTATTTCCATATTAAGGCAACTTAATTTTTAGATTTTCATATACATTTCAGATTTTCATATTGTTGTAGTCAAATCCTTGTATCTCATTCATTTAAGCCGTATTTGGATAGAGATTTAATTTCTCAACAATTGGTATTGAACTTGTTTATTTCTCATCACCTTATAGATAAATATGATATGAAATAGACTTATTGAGTGAATCCCCTATGAGTCTCAAGATGTGCTCATTAATTTAATTTTCAATTGAAACAATTAGATGGAAAAAAAAGACTAAACATGAGATAATTATATAGACTGTTGCTTGATGAAGCCCTAGAGAAGTTAGAGATGACATAACAAAACAATTCAAAAATACCCGTTCATGAACTATGCATGAATTTCCATCCCTTTATCAAGTAGGCCTAATGTACATCCAATAAGAAACAATTGCATTTCAATACCTATAAGAAAAGAAACTTGATATTAGATATCTTGACTATTTAGGACAATATTTCTATATAAATGATTCTTTTGACAATAAAACATTTACATTTGTAAAAATTGCTTCTAATGTCAAAAAATAGTCAAGATCTTTATTGTCTTCAAAACAACAAGAGATTATGAGATGAGTTGAAAATTTGAAAAGAGTAAAAAAAATGAAACAAAAATTAATGAAGGCCATCATAATTGTGTACTAACCTATTAAGAATGACAATGGAACAATACAAAAAATTACAACAATTGTTTTAGAAATGAGAACAAGTGGTGCAAGATTATACCCAAACCTTTCATTCCTTGTTAAATTAGAATGAATGAGACATTAATAAAAAACATTGTAACTTCTTTAGTTTTCCACCTAATTAGAAATGAAATTTTTGAAGAATATGTAAACAAGATTAAGAAGTACAAACATTAAAAAATAATTATTTTGACAAGAATGACGTTATGCACAAAAATAAGTAAAATTATCATTCTAGGAACTTCATCCAAATAGGACCGTGCTAAACAATAATCCATAAATAAATATGAGCCAGTTTACAACTTCTAGAATAGAGTGACATTCAAATGAATAAATTTTGTTTTAGATATGTAGAGATTTATTTTGTGAGATGGAAGCCATAATTATGTCAGAGGTTAGTTTCCTCTCATTAATGTTGGGTTATATGTTATGCTTCTTGGTTAGGTGGTCATATTATGCAATCCAAGACATGGTGTGAATGATAATTTATTCACATTAACATCAAATTAACAATTACCCATATATTTTACTCTCTACTTGGTTTGTCTTCTCACATTAGCATCATCTTAATATAAAGAAAAAAATACCACACTACCATCCATAATTAGACTAACTTGATGAAAATATAGACTAAAATGACATAGGTGGTAGTTCACTTCTTTTTTTTTGTCAAATGTGGAACAACAAGATCACCTTGAATTAATTTGTTGCAATATACTTTTCATGAGCAATAAAAAATACTAATTAATGGGCATTGTTTGAAGGAAAGAATTTACCAAAAAAGAGAGACGCCAATCCAAGCACTAACACCATGAAGAGGAGACACAAGAATTTCATAAGGGGAAAAAATGAAAACTCCAATAGTATGACTTGAGGCAAAATGCCTAAGAATGATGGAGAGAGAGAGAGAGAGCATTTAAGCCTTAAGCTTGCTTGCTTGAAAATGAGAGGAGAGACACCTCAATAAATAGAGGTGAGAATAGGAGTTACAAAGTAAATCCCAACTCTACGGATGCCACTATTCATCATATGCGTGTGCAAGGTGTCAAGATCCTCATAAGGAGGCTACACCTAAGCAACTAATGTTCCTTAATAAAGGAATTAAAATAAAATGATTCATCCTCACACATGTGTGAGGAGACAAAAAAGAAAAAATACTTGTAGGGATTCCTTTGGAATATCCTACAAGTAATTAAATAATTATAATTTATAAATAATATTTACCACTATATATATTTATATATGTACATATATCCATATACAAATATATGTACATACATATACATATATAAATATATATATACATTTATATATACATATATACATATACATATATATACATATATAGAAATATATATACATACACATATATATATAGATGAATACATAAAAATAATGAACTATGAATTCAATTAATTTTGGATTTTAAGTTGTATATTTGAAGGCCATGTCTTAAGCAAATAAGAATGATAGTCATTCATAGTTGTAGATTAATTTCAAACATTTGTTATTTGAATAAAGCACCCACAAAACAACATAACATTCAAGTTACAAAATACAACATGTGAGAACAATAGTTGATAGATTTTGGGTAACTACATATTTATTTAACTGAAATGAAAGAAAGGGATGGAATAAAGTTCCTAAGTGGATGTTGTTGTAAATTCCTAGCCATTATATATTATGTAAATGATGTTGCCAATGTTTTCTAGATTCCTATCTACTGTAAACAATGTTAATTTTGTACAATATTGTTATGTAAATGCCTATCTTCTCTATACCCATTGACTTGTAGATATCTAGGATCTTAAGTTATACTATTTGTGCCTATGAATGCATATATTTTGCATACGATGTAAATGTTATGACCAGTGTGTTGTAAGTGCATGACCTATAGGGTTTCCAGTTATATTGTTTATTCTTGTCAATGCCTATTTATTGTATATGATGTAAATACATTATGCATTGTACTGTAAGTGCACAAATGAGGTTGTCTTATTGTAATGTAAATGTTGTTGGTGGTATATTGTATTTGCATATATATATTATTTAACTCTCAATTATCCTCATACACTATGTGCCCCCATTTACTCATCTTACCACAAATTGCTTAACACATGCTTAATTTCTACCAATAGACTTGAAGGTATCAGGCTTATGAATCATGAATTCATGTTAGATGAGCTAACCATCCTAGAAAATGTGAGTATAATTGGAGACTTCAACCCAAACAAGCAATCATCATAATGAAAGTACTAGTATAATTAACTACATTCACATTATGCATGCAATTGCACTACACTCCCAACATGTACATCATATAGGTCACTCGAACCAAAATAGTATTCAACCAAACCAATAAATAGATTCATTTAACAACATAGACATCATATAGGAATGTGCATAACACTAGCAATGTAAGGTTTGCATAGTATAGGACATAAAATTGTACGATTATTTGAAGTTGTAGCGTTGAAGAGACTTGGCTTTTGTAGAGGAATTTGGTGTTCAACTATGTTGCAGTATAATTTTTAAATTGAATTAAGGATATATGCAACATATTGTAACGCTACAAATACTTTCAAGGAAATCAAGCCTCCCAAATGTTTACTCAATACAAAGCAAAGTCAAACATTTATTGATGCCTAAGGCAATGAAGAATCTAGAAGATGCATGTAGGAAAGGGGTGAAAATGAGTGGGATGTGTGAGGTTTTGGATCATTGAATGATCTAAGGCCTTGGAATTGCACACCATTCAAGCATCGTAAATGGGAAGGGACACATTGTGCATGTTACTGTACAAAAGAGACTGAGGGGGCGATGCACGATAAATGCAACAAATTGGATATTGAGGGTGGTGAAGTGTTCGAATGCCATCATTTTTCCAATCCACTACCAAGTCCCCACCATGCAACATATAGAGGTGGACCAGACTAATGATTGTTCAACCCTCCAAATGAGCAAGTCATGAACACATTGGATCAATTTGAGCATAATACATGGAAGATTTAAACTAGCTGGCTAAACTTAAATTAAAAGGTTGTCATTAATTGAACATACTTGCAACCAAAAAGAAAAAAAAATATAATATAAACTTATATTTATAACATAATCTCATAGCCCCCAACATACAAAATAAAAAACTAGCAAAAAAGGATGGAGTTGTAGGATTGGTCCTTCTTAGCCTCAAACATAATCTTGCAGCCCCCAATGTACACAATAAAACTAGGAAAAAAAGGATGGAATTGTATGATTGGTCCCTCCCAACCTCAATCAAACCAGGCAGGAAAAGTATTTGGACCCACGTTCTTGTCCCATGTTGCTGTATTAAAAGTTGTGGTTACATGATTTGGAGTTGGATTTGGAAATTGAATGCAACTTGCATGTGATGGAGTGAGTGCAAACAATTCATACCAACAAAAAATTGAGGGATATGATATTCTTCTCGAATGGATGTTTGACTTGAAATTTGACTATAGCTTACATGTGATGGGATAAGAGTCGAACAATTAGTACTAGTAGAAAATTGAGGGATATTTATGTTCACCAATTCTTGAAATAAAGCATAATTTCTAGTAATGGGCTCATAGGAGTGCTTAACCATATTTCTCACTGCATTTCCCTATGGGTTATCTTGATTTCTCTTTCCTTTTTTTCTTGTTCCTTTTGAACCTTATCTTGCTCCCTCTTCTACTCTCTTTCCTTATTTTGTAACAATTTGAGTTGCTCTCTTTCCTTACGTTGAATTTCCTTGTCAAATTTCCTTTGCCCCTTCAACTCCATCACCACAATAAGTGTTGGCTTTCTCTCCTCATTATGTTTCTTCTTTATGGATTTTATGTCTTCTAGTTCTTTTTTACTTTTCTTCTACTACATTAGGAGAGTCATGTAATCATCAATTGTTAACAATTGAGACTGTCAACTCAACCGAATACTATTATCATCAAAAAAATTCATTCTTTTGTTGACAATGTGCACATGTAGCTTGAGGAATTTGCTGATTTCTGATACTCATTGGGATTCCATTGTTTCACTCACTTGGGATTCAATGTTCTCCTCAACTTCCTCATCAATATTTTGTGTTTCTTGGTTAAAATATGCATAGTAGTGTACCATTTTAGGTATGGTAAATGTGGTTGGTGGAGATGGGAAGGAAAAAAAAAATGTGTTCTTCTTGGCATCATAAGTCAATACCTAGATTCATAGCCTCCTCCACCAATCAAGATAGTTGTCTAGGTTGCAAGGGAAGACTAAGACCATCATTAAATTCCACATGTTGGTTGTCTTCCATGTCATGAGATTGTTGATTGGACACCACTTTTGTAATTGAATGAGTAGGACTACTTTGAATTGTATCTTGTATACCTTGTTATACATTGCAATGTGTGTGCCACTTCATCAATTGAATCAACAACACCTGATAGACTAAAAATGTTTTGAATTACAAAAGAATCCTTAGCTATTTTGAATTGACATGTGTCACTTAGACGTGAATGTTGTCCACCAAGGCATTGAGATTGAGGGGCCATATCCCCATCCTTTTGAAACCTATTGGTATATTAGAGAATGTCAATTCTTTTTGCATCAACTTGTTGCCTAGTTCTACCAACTGTGCCCTCCTGATTTCTATGTTTGGGTACCTAGCCATTCATGCTACTCATTCAGATTTGAAGTATGTTTTGAATGATGAAAAAAATTCACATCTAGTGGCTGTAGTTTGTATGACATGTGTGTGGGAATTGTAAGTAGATCAATGCCTAACATCCTTGACTCCTGGATAGTTGTCATTGCAACATGGCTACCATGGCCATAAAAAATGAGGTGTATGTTAGTGGGTGACACGCCTCTTAGAACTAATTGTGCAAAGTGGTGCAACCAATTCATGAAAAGCTAGGCTACCATACAATCACTTGGTATGTATCCTACAATGTAATTTTTAAGTTGATTCTTTCCCTTGAACATGTAGAACCATGGTATGCTTTGACTAGAAAAAATAACACAACAAAGAATTATAATCCATTCCCGACTCTTGGGAATTATGTATGACACGCTCCTACTACCTCTTCTTTCCAACACCCTCATCACACCATTTTGTCCTGCTTGAATACCTCTTTCCTTGTGATTCTATATTTATGAGGACCAAATGGATTAGCATCATACACCGTGGATAGTGTATTGTAAAAAGTAGATACTAATACAAGTCTCAGATTGACTTCCTTGTCCTTGTCGAGGCCTTCAATTGTGTGAAATGTGAGTTCTAGAAGGTTCCTTTTAAATCAATCCACCAAGACTTACTAGGCAACCCATCCTTGAAAGGGTTGGGTCTAGATTGGAAAATCTTGGCAACCTCTACCTTGAGATTGATAATCTCAAGGCCATGGCCAACTATTTCCATTTCTTTACACCAATCAATGATAAGGGCCTCCTCATCTTTTGTCAAGATAGTTGGAGGACCTTTCTTCGAAGTGGACGTAAGCCCACATAACCAGTTAGTGAGTATTATAGTTGAGATTCTCCATTTTTTAGTTGCAACCCTTGTTGACATCCCATTATCCTCAACATCTCAAAGAGAGTCGAGTCATCTCATATGTCGACCACTCTTATTCTCATTTTATTGTTCTCAACCTTCTTAAAGGTGCACTAACCTCCACAACTACCTCAACAAGTTGAGGACTGTTGTTTTCTTGTGTAGGAATTTCTTCATCAGAGGGGAATGTAACCCCTCTTTTATGTGGAGGCAATCTTATCATGGCTCTCTTCTTGCTTGGCAAGGAAAAATGTGATCATATTCTAGACATCTTCATAATAATTCCTTCATTGATTCCACCTATTGAGTGAGAATTTAGTAGACTTATAATTTATAATTTTTTATTCTAAAAGGAAGATGCATCCTTTTTTATAGAGGAGCCTACTTTAGTACTCATTATGTGATAGTTTCTATCTCTACTCTCTCTTCTATGTGACAACATTCATGTGCCAAATTTCAGTAAGATTTTAGAACAAATATATAATTTTCTTAGGAGGCTGCATATCATCATCTTTTCATGAAGTAGGATCTCTTAGGCCTTCTATTATTTTTTCTCTTTTAGGGGGGAATTTTATCCTATGATTTTTCTCCTATTCTCTACTTATGAGAAATAATTTGGTACATGGCTACATTTTTTTGAGACCCATCATCATCTCTCTCCACTCAAGATATTCTTATGGAGGGTGTTAGTACATTAGATTAGTTATCCTAGCACATAGGCTATACTTGGTCAAGTAATTGTTGACTTGTCTAGGTGTCATCCTAAACATATGTCAATAGAGAGGTAAATCTCTTGTCCATATGTGTCACATTTTTGAGAAGAATTTTATATTCATACCATATTGTTTACTTGGTATTATCATTTATTGACTCACATAGTTGTCATTAGGAAGAATTATTTGTGGGTATATATTATATATAATCATCTCAACTCACACTTGAATAGAAAATGAGATAGTATTCTTGTTAAATTATATACTTTGTATTGCTATCATATTATTCTATATTTTTTATGTTTTATTTCTTATTGGAATAGTTAATATTCTTATTTTATGCAATCACCATTGTAACTTATTCCATTTACCTAGAATTTGGGTCTTGTGTGAACTCATCTTATTATAAAAGAATATTTCAAAACTCAATCTTTGATTGATTCAAGTATAGTTGGAAAAATTAGACTTGGAAAAAACTCACTAGCCCCAAAAAACTCAACTCGGCAAAAACTCAACAAAAAACTCGACAACTTAAAGACTTGCTTAAATTTCTTTAGAAACGTTGTTTTTTTGCAAAATTCAATGACAAGATGAATCTAATGAGTCTATTAATGAGTACAAAAGTTTTTTTCTATTAAATTTGATTGATTTTAGTGCAAATTGATAACAAAATCACATTCTCATGCGGAATCCTAATGGCTAAAAGCCTGATAGTATAATACAAATTACAATAGATAGCTGAAAATAAAAATATTAAAAATAAAAGTAAATACTAAATACAACATTTTACACCTTCCTCTTCCCTAATCTACTAAAAGCTAGGGAAGAGGTAGATGCTCTAGTCTTGTGAGGAGGTTGTGGCTCCTCGGTTGACATGGAAGGTAATGGTTGATGCTCGACCTCCATCCTTGAAGTAGTTGGCAATGACTCCTCATCCTCATGAATGTCCTCCAACCCTACATCTCATGTTGCAAACACATCCCCCATTATCTCTCTCAAAATCAAGAATCTCGTCCTCAATACACAATGGAGGCTACTCATCCTGCCCTATCCAATCATTGTAAGGATCTATCTCATCCAAACTAATAGGATCCTGTGATTTTTCCTCTACCCTTTTTGTGTGCAATTAAAGGTTGTATTGCAAAAATACAAGGTCATTGAGGAACTCTTGAGCTAATTTGTTCTTCTTTAAGTGAATGGTCTCAAACAAGCTCTAATTGCACTCACAGTTGGATGCACTACAAGGCTGACATAGTATGCAGAGGGAAATTCTTTGGAGATTTGGGGTACTTCCACCCAAACTTTTCCACCAAGCCTCTGTAAAATAAAATATTGAAGAGTTAGAAAACAAAGTCAAAAAATATTATCAAATTATAAGATACATGTGAAATAAAGACTCCAAATTTTATACCTAGTTCTTGAGTGGTTCTTCCTCGAATAGCTAGATCTGAAGAAAAGAGCCTACCCCTTCCTTCCTTGTAATTTTCCAACTCTTAGATAATGAGGTCTCTCACCTCAACCCGGGGTGTCATCCTTTGAATGCATGTCATGAGCCCCTCCATAGCCTCTCCATTATGATTGGAGAAGATATTTGAGAAGAAAAAACTAGGGTTGAGGAAGTACCTTGCTGCATGGATGGGTTGGTGGAGTTGCTTGTTCCACCTCCTATCAACAATCTCCCATATAGGATCACATTTGAGGTTGTCCCCCCATGTAATAATTTTTGATAGCCTCTTTTTCCCTATCCATAGCCTCATAAATAGATCCCATTGGGTTTTGATCCCCATCTACCAAGCATAGAACTCTAACCAAGGGCTTCAACATCTACATTACAAATACAAAAAAAATAAAGTTAAAAATTTATAATGAAAGAGTTAAATTAAAAAAAAAAGTATTCAACTTGAATTTAAATTTGAAGTTTTGAAGTTACCTTCAAGATCTCTGTAGTTCTTTGTGAAAATAGGTTGTTGAAGACTATTCTTGCAACCGTCTCTCCTTCAAGATTCCTTGCATAAGTTGATTCTAACCATTCTTGACTCATAAACATTTGTTTTAGAGCATTCAAATAATCCATAATGCTTTGCAACACTAGGAAAACTGTTGCAAACCTTGTGGCACCCGATCTCACCAACTCTTTCCCTTGCACGTATGATCTCCCATCAAACTAAGAACCCAAGGATGATTGTAGATAAATTTTGTGATGCTCCTTGCATCATCTACAATCGATGTCACCCAATCAATTTTTCCTATTTCCTCCAAAAGAAGGTCAAGTTAATGTACCACATAATTTGACCAAAAAAGTGTAGGATGTCTATCCTCAAGCAATCTCCCAGCCGCCACATATGTTGTTGCATTATCCGTGATGATTTGCACCAAATTATCTATCCCCACCTCCATGACAACTTCCTCCAACAATGTAGACAATGTTTATGTATTTTTTATTTTGTTGGAGGCATCCACCAATTTCAAAAACACAACTTCACCTTTTGAAGAAACCAACAAATTAAGGATGATGTAGTTTTTTCCATTATTCCATCCATATGAAAGAATGGTGCAACCATATTTCTTCCATTCTTTCTTTTTCTCTTCCACTACTTGCACCATCCTTTTGGTTGCATTTGTAAGCGACCTACAAGTACAAAGTAAAATAAGTACAAAATTTTAATTTTTAAACAAAAAGAGCTAAAATTCAACATAAATTAATTTAAATTAAAGAACATAAACTTAGCATAAAATTTAAATTGAATAACCTCCCACTCAAGTCTTTGTGAGAAGGTGCCTTGTAGCCTTTTCCCGCAATTGTCAATGTGGTAACAAATTGTCCCAATAAGGACTATTCGCCACATTGAATGGAATGTTATTGAAATACCAAAAGTGTGCACGTGCCATCTCGACATGTTCATGCACCTCCCTATTCCACCTTGTAGCCTCTAATGATGGTTGTGCTCCTAGTGTGTTTCTCGACACAAAAAGTTGTGGCATGCATGTAGATGCAGGCGGTGGCACTCTACTTCAAGTAGATGAAGTTGAGGGCCTAAAGGCCAATGTGCCACAAATGTGTGGACCATGAAGAGAACCCACAATGTTCGGACATGTCTTATCATCTTATTGAGACTCTACTTGCTGATGACCATGACCACTAGTTATGCTTGGTGCTATGGCTGCCCTTTTCCTCTCCCTTTGTATTTTTTTCTCTTTGGCAACTACAAGCAAGGAATCCATCTCTCTTCTTATCTCTTTTGTGGTTGCAGGACAAGGCTTGGCATCACAATCAGTAATGCCTACAAGATGGTATTTGAGGTGATTTATGCCTCCATGATGTACCTTATGACATTAATGCAAACAATTGATCTAGGTGTTGGTCCCTGCACGACATACTTCCATGTAGGGTCTTTAGCTCCTACAAAACAAGAGCCTGAAACTGATGGTGGCACAAACATCGATGGGGTGGAGTTTGAGGTTGAATTTGAACCAAAAGCCTCTGTATTCACCATTATATTGCATATTTAACCTACACACATAAAAATAAAGTACAACATTAAATTTTTAATTAAAAAAAACCTAAATTTGATTTAAATCGATATAAATGTGTTTAAATCAATAAAAAAAAATCTAATCTAAACATTCTAAACATTTTTTCAAAAAAAATGAAAATAAAAAAAATAACCTAGGTATGAAAAAACAATGAAAACAATGAAAAAAATCAGAAAAAAATAACAAAAATTAGTGATGAATCTTGTTTTTTTGAATTTAAATGCAAACATCTTACTTTTATTTGCTATATGAAGATTTTTTTCAATTTAGATGAAATATTTTACAACAAGAATGAAGCAAAATGATTTAAACAAAAAAAAATGAAAAACCAAAAACCTACTTGTGCTTCAAAATTTCCTTCAAAATTTGCAAAAAAATCCCTTTCGATCTTCTCTCCTCGATGGAAAAATGTTGGAAATGGTGTGTTTGCTACTTGGAAGGGTTTTTGTGCTCTACAAATGAATTTTGGAGTGCTTTCTTTGTTGAAATGAACTTTTTCCATGTAGCCCCTGATATGTACAACCACAATGAGTTTTTGCCACAGACTCATCGAATTTCTAGCGAAAACTCACCAAAAATTTAGTGAGTTTTTGTCAGAAACTCGACAAATCTACTTGATGAGTAAACATGGTAAAAACTTTCCAACCAAAAAAACTCGACGAATCTGCCAACTATAGATTCAAGTATCACTACCAATTCTATAAACTCCCTACTATTAGTATAGTTGTGTCTTGAATGGGACCAAATACATCTTTTTTTTGAGGCTATACACACATGGTTAACAAGGCAGCAATATTTGGAAATTGGTAACATGTCTACCTATACATACTACATATATTTTGTAGGTCTTTGTTGCTTAGGGGTGAAAATAAGATATAGGTATGATTCCTTCTCTATAATATTTAATTATTTCAAGTTTACACAAGGGTAAATGGATACACATGTGTTGATGAAATGATGGTAAGTAAGTTTTGAAGAAAAAAATATTGTTTGTTGTACCTTACTGGTTTTTCAAATAATTTTGTTTTTTTTTAAATTTTCTTGAAAACTAAATTTTCTAGTTTCTAAATACTTAGGAGTGTTTCCCAATAAAGTCATCATTTATTATTTCTTGCACAATTCAAGCTAACTTTTTTGAAAACCATGGATTCCCTTTTTATTTACTTTAATTTTTCAATATCTAGGATCACAATTATCCCAAGGTTGGTGTTTCGACTAAGAATTTTTATAATCATTATCAATCTAATTGTTTTATTTGGTTTCTCTTTATAGAGATTATTATTAAGATTCAATGAATTAGTCTCATTGATTATCAAGGTTTTGATTTATTCAAGTTTTATTATCTGTGTGGTCTTGAAATTTTCTTTTGAGAAAGTACATAGTCAAGTTATTATTAGTACTTTTCCTTAGGCAATACTATTGCAATGAGTTTTCTTTTCTCTTACTTAATTAGTTATTAATAAGTTATTTGAACCAATTAGAAACTAAATTTTTTATCCCTTTCAAATAAAATTTAACTTTATAAAGTGAACATGTAAAATATTTAACTTAATAATTTAAAAAATTATTTCTTGTCAATATGATTGGCAAATTTTTTTTTGTGTTATGGATAGATTTTAGGAAAAATGAGGTGAACTATTATTTTTCCTTTTTTACCTTCCTTCCATATGTATTATAAGTAAATTAAAATTTCAAATGTTAAAAATTTAAATTTAAATTTATATATTGTCATTATTATTAACCAACTTATTGCATATTTTTTGTTGCTAGAATATAGGCATGCAACTGTTTTGTCCGTTGAACTAAAATTAATAATTATACCTAAATTAGTAAATGTTTTAGTAAAAATAATAGTTGAGAAGGTTAATAAATAATAATAAATATTTTGGGGCAGTGGGCCTAGCGTGAGGTCTAGTCTTCCCATTGTCCTTGTCATGTGAAAAAAGTTTACAAGTACATGCAGTTTATAGGGGTGACTAAAGATTATAGTTGAGAAGGCTTAATCAAAATTTATTATTAATCTTAATTTTAAAAATTAAAAATTATATCTTGTCATTATTATGAACCACTTATTACATATTTATGTTTTAATTTTTTATAATATGTTAAATACGTATTATAAACATAAGGTGCTATAAATGTGTCCCATCGAGCTAAAATATAGGCAAACAATCATTTTGTCCCATCAAGCTAGAATATAGGCATGCAATTATTTTTCTTCCATCAAATGCAATATCTTAGAATTTACATTATAATGATTTTTTTTCAAGCCTACTCACCACTACATGACACTTGTTTTATTTATTGCCATCTAGTATAAATTTAAGTTTATTTGTGCTAACAAAATAAAATTAGATTTTATTTATTTATTTTGGAGTCAAAACTTTTTGAACTCATTTCAATATCATTTTAGATCTGGATTATCTTTAGTACATTATTCTAAATTATGTTTCTTATTGTATATTTATAGTAATTCTTAAATAAAAAATTAATGTTAAAGAAGAATTTGTTTAAATTCTACACCAAAAACCTTACGAGCATAATTTTAAATTTAATTTCTATGTTAAGTTATTCCGTAGTGTTTAATAGACCAAAAATAATAGATTGTTTTAAAGTTATTTCATGTCTCTCTAAACACCTACAACATCAAAGAATTTGGTATCTTCGAAAGTGACTCGCATATCTAAAAAATTATTAACTTAGATTTAATTTTGTTTCAAATTCATGACTACTTGGAGAGGACTTCTAAACTTCATTGCGATTATAATTTCTTTAGTCACTTCTAGGCTTAGGTTTATATATTGTGATTTAAATTAGCTTTTAGATGTGGAAAACTTTCAAATATTATTTTGTTTATCTTCTCTTCAAATTTATAGTTTCAAAAGTAAAATAAAATTTGTCTTTATTGGTGATGTTTTAGCCAAGGTAATAAGCATAATTTTAGGGGAGAAGTTTTTCAAAATATACAGTTTTGGATCTATGAATTCTCTAAGGCAAAGAATTCTAAAATCCCTTATATCTCCAAAACAGAAAAAAACTACATGTCACGTAAATTATAATTGTGAAGTATAATCTACACTTCTAAAGTGATGTGATGAATGAAATTGAAAATCTATTTAGAAATTTTGTGGGATGTATTTTCACTTAGGTTTTTGTAGTCATAATTGAAAGCAATCTAGGGAAAATTAAATCATGGATTTATTATTATTAAAATTTAAAACAAAACCTACTAATGAATGCAATTATGTGTTTTAGTTGTCAATCAAATCAATTCAATGTATGTTACAAAATATGAAAAAATAAATCTAATATCTAAAGCATTAATTAACCAAAGATGTTTGTTAACAATAAAGAGAATACTATTCAAATTTGGAAAATCATCTCAATTGTAGACTCTTCATTACTCATAGTATTCAAACTAATATGTATTAGAGTTTCAAGCGTTTCAAGGTTTCACGCCAATAATTTTCTCTTTGAATTTTCATCAGTTAGAAACAAAAGTTATGGCTTCGAAGAAAGTTCTAGTTAAACCTAGTACAAAGACACCTAGCCATATAATAGGGAAAGAAAAATTTCAACGATCTCTACTACTATGTTAAGAATTACAAAGAGGAAATTCCACAAGTTCTTCAAAGATTACAAAGAGGTTAAAGATAAGGAATTCAATCTTGCACAAAACTATTGGAAAGTTTGAAGTCTTCTCTAATACCAATTTGTTAACTTATATCTTCTAGAACTTCACCATTCATGAAGAAAATATCAAGAATTCAGTCGAAGAAAGTACAGTCACCATTTTGTTGAAAATTAGGATAGAACTTTATAGTGAAATATGTAAATAATTTTATGCATCCAAATAAATAGATAGCAATAAATCATAGATGAAAATAGATTACAATATAAATGTAAACCATAACTCAATAATTATCTAGAGAAACCCTTGTGAGAAAAAAACTCCACATCCAAAGATATCCAAGAAATATTAATCCTTCAAATGAGTTACATCAATATAACTTCTCTCTCTTAATCACTGCAACACTTCATTGCTTCAAAAACATATAAATTAACTTATTTTTCCTTCAACTCAAGCACTAAATATATTGGTATTAGAGAAACCACAAATCATGAATGGTTTCTAAATCCATTTAGGCATAAATCACAAAAATAAGAAACTTCATTTTCCAACTTGTGATTTTATCCACTTTCTAGTAATGTGCTCATGAAAACTAAAAAATATTTCTTATCTTCTCCAACCTCACATTTAACTTCCCCTTTTTCATGCTCTTTCTAATTTGA
Source organism: Sequoia sempervirens (assembly GCA_007258455.2). Classification (NCBI taxonomy): domain Eukaryota; kingdom Viridiplantae; phylum Streptophyta; class Pinopsida; order Cupressales; family Cupressaceae; genus Sequoia; species Sequoia sempervirens. Next base: position 83,574 of record VDFB02153240.1, on the reverse strand, counting down.
CAACTAAAAAACACTTTACAAGTTGTCATACTTACATTTAGCAAATTTCATGACAACTAAAAGATAATTAAAATTTGCCAATTAATAATTAAATGCAAAGAAAGGTTGCGACATTTACTCAACATTCTCCCACTTGTCGAATACCTTGCAAAAAGGCATAAAAGAAAATTGAATAAATCAAGGTTTAGAAGAAGTAAGGCCTATGGCCTCTCTACACCAACTAATTTTTTATGTGCTCACTGGTTTAGTAAAAGAATCTGCAACATTCTCTAAAGTGTCTACTTTATGTAACATGACTTTACCACTCTCAACCATTTTCTAAACAAAGTGATACTGAACATCTATGTGCTTTGTGTAGGCATGATACATTGGGTTTTTAGCCAAACAAATGGCACTTTGACTGTCACATCTAATTCTTACTTGTTTACTGTTATGCCATGCATAACCACCCCATTTTATTCAGGAACAAAATGGGTCCCCCTTGTTCTTTTCTTTTCCCTTTGGCCTTTCTTTTCTGCCTTTGGCGTTTTTCTTTTTATTCTGTCGGATGCGGGAGTGGGACCAAAGTCAAGCTTGGAATTTCATCCAAGTTTTGGTTCCACAGTTCCTTTGTTTTTGTTTTTTCGTTCTCTCGGAGCTGGGTCCTGAACCAAATCTGAATGTTGAACTACTTCAAGGTTTCAGGTCCATGTTCCATCCCGACC
>VDFB02153240.1:69387-82770 GCA_007258455.2 Sequoia sempervirens | reverse complement strand
GGGAGAACATCCTAAGGAGAAGTTCAAGAAAGGGGAGGCTTGGAGGGCTTCAGAAGTCCTTGAATTGGTTCATAGTGACTTGGCAGGTCCTTTTCCATCATTATCTTTCAGTGAGGCTTGTTATTTGCTCACCTACATTGATGACTATTCCATATACACATGGGTCTACTTTCTTTGACACAAAGGAGAAGTCTTTGATAAATTTCAAGAGTTTAAGGATTGTGCTAAGAAGCAATCCAGAAAGTGTGTCAAAGTTCTCTACACTAATAAGGTAGTGAATATGTGAACCATTGATTTGAGAAATTTTTTACTCTTGAAGGGATTGATCTTCAACATACTATTGCCTACACACCACAACAAAATGGTGTAGCTGAAAGAAAAAATAGGTCCTCGAAAGAGATGGTTGGCTATATGATCCATACTTGCTCCCTTGCACCTGCATATTGGGAAGAAGCTATCAATTGTGCTTCTCACATCTAGAATAGAGTTCCACATAAGGAATTAAAGGGAATCACTCCTTTCAAAGCTTGGTGTGGTAGGAAACCTGTTGTGGGGAACTTTAGAGTTTTTGGATCCCCAGCATGGGCACATATTCCTTCAGAGAAGCACAAGGCCTTGGAACCTCAAATTTGGCCTTGTATCTTTGTTGGTTACCTTGATGGTGTCAAAGGATATCGGCTAATGGATCCTACAACACATGAGCTCTTCATTGAGCATAGTGTACATTGTGAGGAAATATCTTCTATCTCATCCTCTACTCTTCCTTCCTCCACAATGGATTTAGAGGATTCTGACATTGAGGATTTTTCGTCATCAAGTTGATCATGAGATTTCATCTTCCTCTTCAGAGAGTTTACAATCTCCTCCTCCATCCCCTACCATGCCTCGTTGGGCTCAAAAAACACTTGATTCTGTAGGCACTCTTGTTGGGGATCCTTCAAATACAAGGAGGACTCAATCACAACATCATGATATTCCACATTCCTACATCACCATAACTTTTGATCCATAATGATTTTGTGAAGCATTTGGTATTGTTGAGTGGGATTCCACAATGGATGAAGAGTACAACTCTTTAATGCGGAATAAAACATGGGATCTTGTCCCACTTCCTAAGGGAAGAAAATTGGCTCGATGTAAGTGGATTTATCAAACCAAATTTGTAGCATATGGCTAAATTGACAAGTATAAAGCACTACTTGTGGCCAAAGGTTTCTCTCAAGTACTAGGTATTGACTACACTAAGACCTTTTCCCCTATTGCCAAAATTAACTCCATTCACTTGCTACTTGCTATTTTTGTAGCTCATGGTTGTGTTGTACATTAGATGGATGTGAAGAGTGCATTTCTTCATGGAGATCTACATGAAAAAAATTATATGGAGCAGCCACAAGGATTCATTCAAATTTCTTCATTGGTTTACAAACTAAGGAAGTCTTTCTATGGCCTCAAACAAGCTCCACAAGCTTGAAATTCCAAAATGGACTCCCTTCTTCTCTCCATTAGGTTCTCTAGATGCCACTCAGATCTGAATGTCTACATATTGCGGTAGGAGGATGCTCTTATCTTCTTGGATCTCTATGTTGATGACTTGATTGTCACTGGGAGTACTTCATCCATCATATCAACTATCAAGACTGCTTTGCATGACAAATTTTTCATGACTGACTTGGGCCTCTTGCACTACTTTCTTGGGATTGAGATCACATAGACCTCTTCTAGGATCTCACTTTCACGGCCCAAGTATGCTCTTGATCTTTTGTCACATTTTCATATGGTTGATTGTAAGCCTGCACCGACTCCCTTTATGTTCGGATTTAAGCTTGAGGAAAAATGTTCCAAACGACTAGTTGATGCTACTTTGTATCATCAACTTGTTGGTAGCCTCATCTACTTGGCTCATACTCACTCTGACATTTCCTTTGTAGTTGGCATTGTTTCGCACTTCATGATGGAACCTCATGAGCTTCATTGGAAAGTTTCCAAACACATCTTGCACTACATCTAGGGCACTCATCAGTATGGGATTCACTATGCAGCATGCACAAGTTCAGACTTACTTGGATACATGAATTCTGATTAGGTGAGTGATATTAATGATCACAAGTCTACATCCAACTACAAATTTCACTATGGTTACGGCCCCATTTGTTGGCAAAGCAAGAAGCAACATGCCATTTCTCTTTCTTGTTGAGGGTGAGATTGAGGGCTGCCAGTGCTACCACTGAGGCTATTTGGCTTCAGAATATCCTCACTGAACTTGGAATCACCTTTTAGAATCCATCAGTCATCTATTGTGACAACTAGAGTTCCACCCATATCTCGAAGAACCCAGTCCATCATCAACAAACCAAACACATCGAGATCCATATGTATTTTCTTTGGGAGCTGATTCAGGAGTAGGTCATTAATTTGCAATACTGTCCTACAACAAATCAAGTTGCAGATATATTCACCAAACCCTTAACTAAGAGCAAGTATGTTCATCTTTGATCTCTCTTGGGGGTGAGGAAAATCTCTTTTGGGGGGTCACTTAGACCTACTTCATTCAACCTCTCATGGGAAGGAGCTTTTTCTCATTGGGTTTATCCTTCTTTTATCATTGAGAGGTTATTATGTACATGGGTACCTCATCAAGCCTAGTAGCCAAGACCCATATTTGCATCTTTGCATTGTATACTTCTCCCTAAGTTGCACTTAAGGGGGGTGTTAGTGTGAAAGGGTACTTTATCCAACTAGTTCATTTCTTAGCTAGTTCTCTACTAAAGTCTTCTTCACACTAGCTTAACTTTGCATAGGGATAAAGTGGTTGAGCCTTTAATGACATGAGTTGTCACACCTCATAGGATGACAACACTTGTCATAATCTAGTTGCATCTATCTCTACCCTTGGCCTATATAACCAAGGAATTTCCTTTGTAATTTCAATTCTCAAGTTGAATATAGCTTTGCATTATTGGGGGAGAATACAATTTATTCCTCCTCATATTTCCTGATTTACTTTCCTTTAGTCATTAGATTCTTGGGTAGGCTAGTTGTAAAATATCATAAAAATAGCCATAAATGCTCTTTGGGCTTTCGATTATACAAAGATTAGATGGTGGTTAACTATTTTCTCACTTAGAAGGTGGTTACATTAACAAAGATCCAGGCAGGATCTATAAATGTATGTTTTGAGAACTTATCTTTGAGGTCTTAACTTCAATTTTCTAAATTGCACTATGATGTATTTATGGAAATAAAGGCGGATCATTTTGGATTTATTTTTGTTCTAAAGTTGTTATTTATCTATGAACATTGAAGTGTGGACATATTATTTATATATTGGAATCTATGAATTTTATTATATATTTGAAGTCCTTTCCTTTGAGAATAGAGTATTTCTCAATGCTATGTTCATCTACTTTAGAATTGAAACAAGTATATTTGGGATACTATTCTATCGACTATTAAAATCACGATGTATTGCATCGAGGAGATTGATAATTATTCATTTTAACTTGCACTTTATTGGTCTCATGGTTATGGATCGGTGTTGGTATGCCTTTCTTACTATCGATCAAAGGCATACTCATTAATGGTGAATTGAACCATTGAGGGAGTTGTACCTCATCAAAATTTAGAGGAAGATCACCAATGAAATGGTGATATCTCCTTTCTGTTAGGGACTTTGTCTTTATTTAGCGAACTATAGAGTTGATAATAGATATAATTATATAAAGGCAAATCTGTTCATTAACACATACCAAATCAATTATTATGGCATCTAGAAGTTAGGCCCTCTATAATATAAATTTAAGAACGTCTTTGGTGCATAAGAGAGTTGTAAGAGGGACTTACACTTGTTGAACAACTTATAACACATGTTATGACACATCATAAAGAATATTTCTATGTAGATAATATAGCCAAAATAGAGGTACCCATGTTAGGGAGTAGTTTATGATGATCTTATGATAGATGCAAGGAATATTTTTTTTAGCATATGGATTCATCTTAGGGTTTGGGTATTGTATTTTGATTGTGGATTTGGGTGCTACATTTAAATTGGTTTTACCACATCAATGATTTTATGTATTAATTTTTCTATTTTTTAGGTGCTTGAGATGAAGATTTATAAGATATTATTATACTACTAGGATCTCTTGTTGGTAATACTATTATAAAATATTTGACTCTAGAAATGTATTGTCACATTTCATTAATAAATAATATATTAATTTTTTGTGAAATATCTTTTTTCTCTTGAAATAATTTTCTCTACATAAATCATTATGCTATAATAATATATTTCTTTTGTATTTATTTCATATAACTATATGATCAGTTTAATTTTCATACACTTGCCTCCCTCCTCATAGATTAATATTATTGAAAGTTTATTTTTACCTCTATTGAATTACTTTTCACAACATATTACACATGGCATCTTGTCAACCCTAGAGCATTTGGTACACCACTAAAAACTAGGAATTAGTCTAAATACTAAGAAAACTCAACACAATTCACCATTTTTCCATTGTCAATTATCCATAGACCTCAATAACTATGGTCCTTAGATGCAAGGTCTGTTGGCATAACATATTATTATTACATTGTTAATGGGTTCAGTTGTACAGTTTAACTAACTTCAGTTAAAACCAACCACACGCCTGTATAAATCGCTTGTTGCACAGTGAATAGATGATTACGTTTTATCCCTTCTAAGTATGGTATTAGAGCCTCATGATGCCAGACCTGCAGAGAAGTGACAGAGAGGTGTGGAGAAGAAATCGGAGAGATATATTTTAAACCTTGGAGAAGATGAGAAATGATAATGGTTGAAGATATGATAGAAGGATGCTGATAGCCTACAACGGGTCATATGTAAATTGGGCACAAAGGATGAAAACATGGTTGTTTATAAAGCTTTGAAAATACTGAGTGGATCAAACACTACGGTACTTTTAGCTAGAGGAATAAATGGAAGAATTTATCATATGGTTTTCCCTCTTATAGTTGAGAATGGCATTGAGAACTTTGTAAGCAATATTTTGATTCACATTGTCACCAATATAACTAGAAAGATAAGTCACAGGTGGCTGCCAAATAATATTTATACAAGTCGACTGAATAATTTTATAAAAGAAAACAAAATTTTGTGGCATGCAAATAAGTCTGGAGAAGAACTTGATGTTAAAGAGAGGCAACCATCTTTAAATTGGTGCAGGAGCCTTGCTATACTGGAGAATGAAAACCTTATAATCATGCATTTCAAAAAGAATATTGATATATGGAAGCAATTCTGGCGAATGTTGGAGTGAAGCGATCTAATGATTATAGTGGTGGATGGCCCAAATCCAGTATTTTACTGCTACCCTAATATAGAGGAATACGTGAAGGAGATTGATTCTCAAAAGAAGACAATGTTGCTTGTGCATAAAGCATATCTTTTTCTAGTATATATAAGGGTGAAATGGGAAAAATATTTTCGTTCACAAGATATATTATATGTATTTTGGTCTGCTAAGGCTGCTTCGTTTTCTTTAGAATTTAGAGAAGGGTTGAACTCTGCAAGTTGTGTAGAATCCATAGAAGAGTTACAAAAGTTGGTTGTTTTAGTTGAAGATATTAAAATGTATGTCGGAGAAGAGCTTTTGAACCATTTGCAAAAAGATGGAGAAAGCAATTTCAACAAGTATTAAAGCTTCAAATTGTGATTCAACTCATTATACTAGTGGAGTATCTATGAGCAACTTTGGTACAATGCATCTTGTATTTACTTGTTTGATTGTTTGTTGGCTATCCTAATGTGGGAAAATTGGAGGCTGGTGGGACCAGAGGATGGAGGAATCTCCATTATCTCAAGTCAGCTTCTCACTTTGAGATGGTGTTTTGCATTAGAAGTATTATTTCTTTCTTTCTTACTTTTCTTGTTGATGCTGATGGATTTCAGGAATATATATATTGTGAAGCTTAATTTTTGGAGACAGGTAAGAGATTAGGTGTTGAACTCAATATGGATTGTTTTCCAGTGAGTTTATGAGACTGTGATCAAGAATTATACTCTTCCAAGGGTCATCAAAAAACTTGATGGAACCCTATGTTTTCAGACTTAATATGGATTGTTGTCGAATAATTCAGGAATCAATGATTTGGGAGTTTGAGAAAATGGTAGTCCAAGAACTTGGGAATTTAGCTCAAAGATACACTCTTTTGAGGGTCACAAGGTAGCTTGATGGAGTGCCATTTGATTTAGGATTTTTTTCTTCAAGGAAGATCTTCTCAAGAATGTATATATGTTTTTAATCAACAAGTTTTGTTATGTAAGCCTTGCTGGGGTTCCTTGGTATGAAAATCTAAGTTTAAGGCATTTGCAGAAACAATGTAATAAGAAGGAATGTTGGCATAACATGTTATTTTTTATAATATTGTTAATGGTCTAATTATACAATTTAACTATCTTCAATTAAATCAACCAAGACACCTTTATAGATTGGATTACAAAACAATAAATAGATGATTATATTTTATCGCCTTCTCAAGGTCACTCACTCAACTCAAATTTATATGATTCACATCCAATAGAAATAAATGAAAATTAATCTAGACATGAGAATCAAGGATACGTCTTGGATTAATGCAAAGCTTAGTTCTACGTAAATGGAGGCCTTTTAGGACTTGAATTAATACCCCTCAAATTATAATTCACGTGGAAAATTAGGTCTACCATAATAAAATAAAACTATAGTTGGGTATGAGCCATTGATAATATTTTTAGCTCACAGCAAATATCTTTTAGGTCTTTCAAACATGTAGGCCCCACCAAACTTCAACATGATATTCCAAACTTTAAATGTTTTCTAAAATAAAAAACAAAAGAAATCTTAGATCAAGAAAAATAGAACAAATACACACCAAATATGAACTATCTATATAATTCTACCATATTAAGCTCTCATATCCATTAAGCATGATGTCATAAACATAAATATTTTGATTTTGATTGGAAAGGTGACTAGTGAGTCCATTTTAATAGGAAATTCAATTCTATTTAAAGAAATCAAATCATATATGTTTATCTAACTAGCGAACATGAGAGTGAAAATGCATCTTGACATATTGTGTTCATGGATTTTAGAAGTTGAAGCCCTCGGCTTAAAAAAGACCTCTAAGAAAGAAAAAAATAAATTAAGACTAAGAATGAGGAGAGAAAACATGACTTAAGAACATGTTGAAATAGATTTCCTTGAAAACAAAATGTGGAGCATGGCCACATTAATAAGGATATTGAATTGAAAGGTAAGACATATTAAGTTTGATAAGGGGTCAATATATCAATTCAACATATTTATCGAATTAGTTATCATCTTATGGTGCACTAGGAGTGACATGACACACAAGGAGTATGCATTTTGTACTTTTACGCACAATCGACACACATATTTTAGATGCTAAAACACTTTTCTCAAAGATAACTTTACACTTCTATTAGTAGAAAAGATTATGGGTGTTATTGTTGGATATGAAGGTATTTCCCTTTATGGATGGCTTTTTTACAATATAATCATATCTATAAATTAGATAGTCTAGTCAAGATAAGGCTACTTTCACCTAGATCTATGGGGATCTTTCAGAGCTATTTGGTTATCCAATTCTTATGGTCTATTAGGAGGGAAGCATATAGTTTTACAAATACAAAAAAAAAATTACAGAAAAATTAACAATAAAGACTCACATTCCATTGCAATAAATTAAGACAAAATGTGTTTTTTCTAAATTCAAAGAAATCATGCCATTTGACTTGAAAAATGATTGAGTGATCTATTAAAGAAATATAAATGCATAAATTTACAACAAAATTTATTTTTTATTATAGAAAATTCAACAAAAGAATACTTACATTCCATCAAAAGAAATCATTAATGGTTGTATTTTATGTTTATATTTTTGAAAATTACATACTCATAACCTTTTCTCTTCAAAATAATTAAAAAATAAAATTGCATCATAAATTACTTGTTTCTTTTTAGTATTTCACATATAGTACAATTGAATAAGATCTATCTTCCTTATTTTACTAATAAAATTATTGCCTATATATTAGATCAATTATTTTAGGAAAACAAGAAAAATACAATAAATTAAACACATTTGACCAACACTTAGGAGTATTCCTTATACTAGGATAACTTGACATATATGAAGTACAAATTAATCTAGAAACTAAACCAAGGAGTATGGTAATCACCTTGAATCTTATTCAATTGGTGGTTATCAATTGATCAACTTGTTGCACTTAACAAATATGTTTAAGATGTGGAAATTAGAGTTTTCCTAAAAATTGTGTGGAATGAAGGCATATGAAACATAAACTTGACTCTTAACTTGATCAACCTTAACAATTATAGTTGTAGATTTATATCTTTCGACTAACTTGCAATTTATTTTGGTCTAACCCTATGACGCCATTTATTTACTTTTGGTGCATACAAGTAAAAACTATTATGGATAGGAAAGAAACTCTAGCAAATGGTTAGTTTTAGCTCTTACGTGAAGTATTTAGTAGATAAAATGATGCTTATGATTAAGGTTGCCATGATAAAAGAAACAAATTGGATGCTAATGGCCATGCATTGAAAACATCCACACAAAGTGACATAAAGTGAAGGGATAAAACTATTAGTATGCACAAAGTCTTTTGCATTTTACGCCCACTTTAATATGTATAGAAAGTAAAAATAATAATGTGATACAATATTTTCAAAATCTAAAATTTAAACCACTAGAACAAGTGCATAATCCCCTTTTCTCCAATATATAGGTAACCATATTGCTTGTCATATTATATATACAATCTCCATATTCTAGTTTCACTACTTTCATATGATCTTACCACATAAAAGCAAGATATTTTTTGAAGTTCAATATACCCATACTTTATCTAATACAAAAAACAAAATTGAAAATGCCTTTGATATACAATAATCTAAACAAACAATTAAATATACGCTATACATAATTTCTTTTATTTATTTACATTATAACAATATTCATACGTCATTTTTGTTTCTCTTTCCTCTTCAATTTGCAAGCAAGCATGTATCATTACAATTTTATTCTCATATTACGTGCAATTGTCATAACTTTGTGTTTTACCTTAATGCAAGCATCCATATTTATACTAGTGGTAATTTAATTATAGACTTCCCTCAGCGGTGCGAGTAGATAGAACGTCAGTTTACGACCACGTTTCCAAGGGCAAGCCAAATTTTTGTAAACGTTGCGTGCCAACCATTCTTTCACCGATCTCTAGATTGATAGTTGGAGACTTCTATATTTTGCTCCTAAATCTCTGGGAGGTTGACTTCACCTGGGCCTCACCACACGTGCTTTTCTAAATCTCTACACTACCTAAAACGATGATGGATTAAATTAGAAAGCGTGAAGTCTGATTTAAGTATGAATTGGACTTTTAGGTGTAGGAATGGACTCACTTGACAATCCTAAATAAGATTTTTCTTAATAAAAATTCAAGTGTAACTAAATGATATTAACTTTCTGGTTTGGACAGAGACAGTTGGCCCTGTTTATTTGGTATGTTTAGTTGGGCCTGTTTATTTAGGTCTGTTTAGTTGGTCTGAGATGTCTCAATTCTGAGAAAGGCCTGTTATAGAAAATAACAGATGCCTACGGGAGAGTTGAACAGTGAGATTGTTTCTTTTTTACAGGGTGGGTTGAATGAAGAAATAGTTGCAGGGAATGGCGTAAAGAAGTATTTTTTGCCGGGGGAGTCGTTCAAGAGCTGGAACAACTATGGAAAAGCTCTTTTGCAAACACCCCAGCGCTTCAAAGATCGTGCCCTTTCGAGGGCAGACGAGAAGAAAGAGGTGGAAGAGATCAGAAAGAGGAGTGAGAATGATATGAGGAGGACGCTCAACTGGTGGGATTTAACCTGGTTTGGATTTGGCGCAGTCATTGGAACAGGAATTTTTGTGCTCACCGGACAGGAAGCCCACGAGGACGCAGGCCCCGCCATTGTTATCTCCTATGCTATCTCAGGATTCTCCGCTATGCTTTCTGTGTTCTGTTACACTGAATTCGCAGTCGAAATTCCTGTTGCAGGTATTTACAAATCTTTAAGCTCTCTAATACTCGTCCCATTTTAGAACTGCTTGATTTTTTAATTGTTCCACAGCCCGGCAGGGCATCAATGATAAATTTCTCCTCTACACCCTGCCCTCAATTATTGCTCCTTAATTTTGTGTGTATATCTCTACTCTTTTAAGGGCTAATTTTTACTCTCTTGACTGGTAGCTCTAGACGAACCAATCATGCCTTCATAATTAAGATTTAATACTTTAATCACTTAATTTAAGCCTCTTAAATCATATCATACCAATTAAATAGTATGTAAGATCTATATACAAGTCACACTATATGCAAAATGTTTTAATCCCTTCAATCTTCTGTAATTTTATCTATGCCCAAAAGCTTATTATCATTTTAATCATGTAGATACGAAGTTGGTCTAGAGAAATAAGCAATATTCTGCATTTAATCTATTTGGGAAAAATTTGAACAGGCGAAGTAAAGAACGTTCTTGAAAGTAAAGAATGTTCTTGAAAGGTAGTGAGAAGTTAGAAATTATATATTGATATAATTGCAGAGTCTGTTGAAATTATCTACATCATCAGCTAAACTCTGTAAGATTTAGGAAGAGTAGTGTCTAAAAGTCTATGGGAAATAGGTATAGATCTCACAATTTAAGCTGAAGCTCTGGATAAAGGAGTAGACCTCAGAATTTAAGCTCAACTAATTTATTTTTTGGGTATTCACTAAATTCACCATCAGCAGTTCACTGTCGTGGGATAATTCACCACCATGACAAATTCACCTCAAAGAAAATTCACTACCCAAAATTCACAGCCACTGAAAATTAATCGCAAAATTTTAATGTTCCGTGGCAGTGAATTTCTGGTGGTGAATTTGTCATGGCAGTGAATTGTTGACAGCAAATTTTCCGTCGGTGAATTGGTGGATGAATTTTCCTAGAGATAAAATGTATTGATGCTGATTAAAGTGAAAAATATAATACTTTTCAATATATAATTATATAAATAATTATTTTTCCAATCTGTAACTTGTATTTATATTTTATATAGTCAATTATATTGTTTGGACAACAATATATCTAACTCAATGATAGCATTTATTTCAAAATAAATAGTATTTTACATTTTCTGAACAATCATACATAATAACCCTACGATATTTAATAGTCCTAAATACATTTCGTCTGAAAAGAAACTTTGACTGAAGCTCTTATCCCATCTCTTAATTAGAATTTATATTAGTGACTCTTTTACCTGTCCTTCAAATAATGAGTGGACCCATAATTATTTGGATTTTATGGTACAAATATAGACAGAAATTTTTAAAAAATGGACTTCGTTCAGATTTTATATTGTATGATTTTTTTGATATCAGCGAATGCTTGGCCATTTCCTAAACTTCGGATCTGCTGTGACGAGTAAATTCTTTGATAGCGAGATAGAGAAGGTTTGGCAAGGGTTCCATATAGCCCCCAAATACCTAAACTCTGTTAAAATTGTAAGAAACACGATTTCATATCCAATCTGTTATACGATCCACTCTATACCGTATAATCCCTTCACTCCACTGCCACTACCATGATAGAGTTCCAATCACAGAGGCTCTTAAAAACATTTCTGCTTGATCAAAATACACAGAAATGTTAACCTTTGTGAATAGAGCTGAATATAATCACTACTACCACTTACAAAATTCAGTTTATGACTTCGGGCATTCAATCACTCAGTGACGTTGACAATTTGCTCCTTTTTTAACATATACATTTACATTTTAACTCAAAAGTGTTGATCTGAACAAACCTCTTCATTGACTCTCCGCAACTCATTGCCTCTCAACTTTAATCAATAAAGAAAGCATACACCTTTTGCCTTTATTCGACGGACCCATTACCGGTCCGTCACGTAAGGGTAAACCATTTTCGTTGCCGCACCACAAGTCCACCTGGACAGCATTAAGTACAACGATTGCACCTAGTGTTCATTGTACAGAAATGGTGCAAAATTTTAACAATGTTTTTAATTGTTGACGGCAAAACATCTAATCCCCTGTTTTTTAAAATTGCAGGCGGCTCATTTGCATACCTGCGGGTGGAGCTGGGAGACTTGGCAGCATTCATAGCCGCAGGAAACATAATCTTAGAGTCCATTGTGGGCGGAGCGGCGGTGGCTCGATCGTGGACCTCTTATTTCGCCACGCTCCTCAATTACTCCCCCGACGACTTCCGCATCCACACAAATTTGGCTTCAGGTTTCAACCTGCTCGACCCCATTGCTGTCACGGTCCTTCTCTTGGCTTCCCTCGCCGCCATTGTGAGTACGCGATTCGCATCCTATCTCAACTGGATCGCCTCCGCAGTGAATACCCTCGTCATCCTCTTCATCATCATTGCCGGCTTTATGAACGCCAACCCCTCAAATCTGAGTCCCTTCCTTCCCTACGGCGTCAAGGGTGTCTTCAAAGCAGCGGCCGTCGTGTACTTCGCGTATACAGGCTTCGACGCCATTGCTACCATGGCGGAAGAGACCAAAAACCCCTCTAGAGATATTCCCCTGGGCTTGCTCGGCTCCATGTCGGCCATAACTGTGATATACTGTCTGATGGCACTAGTTCTCGTTCTCATGCAGAGTTACATTGATTTAGACGTTAATGCTGCCTATTCCTTAGCCTTTGAAAGCGTTGGGTGGAAATGGGCAAAATATCTGGTAGCCCTGGGAGCCCTCAAAGGAATAACCACCGTTATGTTAGTAGGCGCTGTCGGACAGGCGAGGTATATGACTCACATCGCCAGAACGCACATGATTTTGCCTTGGTTTGGCTTAGTGAACGAGAAAACTGGTACGCCTATCAATGCAACGGCGTTCATGGCAATTGCTACTGCACTGGTGGCTTTCTTTTCAAGCTTGGATGTGCTTTCTAACCTTCTCTCTATCAGCACTTTATTCATATTCATGCTCATTTCTGTTGCTCTGCTTGTGAGAAGACATTATGTCAAGGAGAAAACTTCGAGAAAACATACCTTTTTGTTGACAGCATTCATCATACTAATTATATGCTCGTCCGCAGTGACTGCAGCCTACTGGGCCGTGTCCAGTGGATGGATTGTTTATTGCATTACTGTTCCTGTGTGGTTTTTGGCCACGGTTGGTCTGGCTGTGTTTGTTCCGCAGTGTAGAGAGGCCAAAGTGTGGGGAGTGCCTTTGGTTCCGTGGGTCCCTTCCCTGTCAATTTCTATCAATTTGTTTCTGATGGGGTCATTGGATTATATGTCGTTCATCAGATTTGGGATTT
>VDFB02153240.1:0-63402 GCA_007258455.2 Sequoia sempervirens | reverse complement strand
TTATTCTAGTGTTTTAGCTTCTTCCTAAGTTCATCTTGTTAGTGTTAGAGTATTGTTATTATGCTTAATTAATTACATCACATTGATTAATTAATTAAGTCACTTATTCCTCTTTATTACTTAAGCTAAACTTAGGCACATTAATAATTAATTAATTATTAATTATTAAGTGTGCACATCAGGGTTTCATTTAGGGTTTCCCTTTTAGGGTTTCTTGATCTCCTTCATAAGGATTGATCACTTTGTAATAATCGATTCTCTTAATACATTTTTACTGAGAGGTTTACAAAACATCATTTTCGGTTCTTCATGTCTTTTGCATGTGACAGGTATTCATTTGCATACAGGTGATCTTGGTTTTCTAACACAAACTACCCTTGGAGGCTTCCATGATCTAGGTGTTCCAAAGTACTTACATTATTTCAAAAAGCTTGAAATAATCCTTAGAAAAGCTATTTTGGGCATATCGTGTGATCATAGAATTCTATGAGAACATATCTTTGAGTCATTTTTCCAACTAGTTCTTGTGCTCTGTATGATTTCATAGATGTTGTAGTTGTAGTTGTGTTGTTGTAAACAATGCACTTTCAAATATGTTTTGATGGGTGTCTATACTTTGCTGCAAAGCTTCCTAATTTGGCACAGGCTGGTTGGATGCTGGCAAAGGTTGTGGAGTTAGGCTTTACACTTTCCAATCGTATTTGCTTAACGTTTCCAAGGCCTTCTCAATAAACCCACTTCATGAATATCTATCCATCATTCCAGTCTATGAGACAACATCTCTTTGAGGTATTTACTCAAACAACACAACTGCCTTTTCTATACTTTTTATAATTTTCATATATGTCTAGCAGGGAAATTGTAACTACATCAAACATCAATCCCCTTCCGATTATGTTGTGATGATGTCCATGCCCTGTTCTAAAGTTCCAATTTCAGCACAGATTGGGAGAATGCTACTAAAACTTGTGGAGTCCGGCTTTACTCCTGCCAAATGCACTTGCTTATATGCTTGCACAGTCTTTTGTACATTTCGAGCAATCAATACATTCCAGGAACTGCATCTCTTTAAGGCATTTTGCTAAACAGTTTGTGTACCTTGTGGTGTATGCTTCCACATTTTGCACACAAGTCTATCAAGGTATTCACAACTACGATGTCTGACACATATTATCCTGAATTATGCTATGGTGGATGTTACTGCCCTATTCTAAATATCCCATTTTGGCATAGTCTGAGAGGATGTTGGAAAAATTTGTTTACTTTGACAGCATTAATTCTTGTGTACATGTAATCTTGTTAGCGCACCCCCCATATGGTTAGGCTTAAGTAGCTAGTGAATTATATTTTCTACTTCAATAAGAATAAAATAAAAAATATTCATATCTATATTTGTATAGGAGTTTGCTAACACTGTCATGTTTAAACTAGAAGGTTATAATTTGGTTGATTAACATATTTTTACACAACTGACACCATTCCATACTTTTATCAATCTTTCCATCTATTTATGGATCTTTCAATTGATCTATAAATAATTTTGACCAATCAATATTATTCATCTCATATCAATTATTTGTTGTTTACTTTTATCATATATTAATGAAAGATTTGTATTTCAAAATTTATTTCATATTAGTAAAAAAAAAAAAACTATTATAATATTGTTTGTAGATTTTTAATTAATTTGTGTGAAAAAAGTTCTTCATTAACATTTTTATCATACTACGTGATCCATCATCATCATGATAAGTAAAGTAACAAAATAGATAGTTGTGAAGTAGACCAGTTGGCTAAATAGATGAGGGGAGGGGTGGCTCAAAAAACCAAGACAATTAAATGGTAGGGTCAAACAAGATTTAAAGATTCAAAAAAAAGAAGAAAGGGGAAATAAGAAATGAAAATAGCAAACTGGTGTCTAACTAATGTGCTTGTCACACTTCAGAAATCATTGTGAAACTAGAAATGATTGGAAGGCATTAACCAAATTAATTGCAAATAACATGAATTTTTTACATGAAAATTTCTTTATGAAGATTTTTCCAACAAACTTTGTCCATTTTTATCTTTGGCATCCTTGAGAACTTGACACAATGTGTGCTAAATCTTAAGGTAACTTGAGAATCTATACACAACGGTTCTATTAAAATGATAATAATAATAGTAATTCTAAAATGATCTAAATTATATTGAATCTCTTGGCTGGGAAAAGGCTGCAATATAATGAATCTTCCCAGTTCCTCTTCCTACTGCTTGCAAACTCACAAATTTCTGCATCCACAACTAACACACAAATTTCAAAAGGCACACTAATCGTATCAGGTGTTAATATGTGCACACACCAGATGCTCATCTCAAACAAGTGATTGCAAATTTAGATTTAAAACAAAAATAGTATATGAGATCAATTGGTAGGTAATTTAGGAAATGATTTCATTTGTGCAATAAAGGTCTCAATGGAGAATTGATTCCTTCAAAACAGCTAAGCATCCACTTATAGTTTGTCTGGCAGATGTGTCTCTAAATGGGCATTATAAACTCATGATCATAGGCTTCCCACTCTATTGACTTACCATGAACATATTTTGCTTGTACTGAAACTTTTCTTACTGAAAAAAATTAGAAATTCGATGGATTCTTTCTTTTTCAACAATCTGTAAAATTTTTGCTTTTAATTTTCCTTGTCAAAACTTGTATTTGGTTACTAAGATTAAAACTAAAAATTATAATATCCTTATGTTGGTGAGATCAAATAGTATTGCCATCTCTAATTCAAGATTGTAGCAACTCAACTATGGATTATATGTTTGGTACCAAACATTAAATACTACTCAAAAACTTGTTCAAATGCAAACTTTCTATTATGCAGTAGATATTTTGCTCAGATGAATTGTACTAGCTTTGTTCGTAACCCATAATGCATGGTACAAAATTGTTTTCAAGACATTCACTTGTGATTCATATATCATTTATTAGGCCTTTTTACTACAAAACCATTTCCTATATCTTTTTTTAGTACATAATACAACTTCTGTTACAATCAAAGTATATTGCAATACAAAGTATTTCTATGTCTGCTATAAATTATACAGACAACAACACAAAGTTTAAACACAACCACCCTCACTCACTCATATATTTTTAAAAAGTTGAATGCTTTTTGCCTATGTGCGAAATTAATGTCATGCTCCAAAGTTATCTCCAATAAATTCTTCTAAATATTAATATTGCTTTGCTTTGATCCCCAGCAACCCTCGTCATGGAAAATAAAGCAGAAATTTTGCAAGCAAAGCATTCTCATCGTAACCATCTGGAACGATTAAGGTACCATGCAAAGAAGGATTCCTTTAATAGAGGGAGACGAGCAAACTGTCGCAACCTCCATGCAGGAACTTCCACATCCACACCCTCTCTTTCCATTAATCCCTCCCCATTACAATTACCCACATCACATATGCATTCTATATTACCACCCAACTCCCCCTCCCAAACCCAACATCCTCCACTATTTCCTCCAAACTATTACACTGCTAGAAATTCATTCCATTCAAAGTTGGACAGCCTATCAAAATTCTCAACATGCCAAGTATGCATGGAACGATATCCGAGAATAAAAACTAGGCAATTCAATGGTAGTATTGCTTGTTCAAGGTGCATTTTAGAAAAAAATGGCAATCGCTTCTCAAAGTGGAACAACATGGACCTTGGTGAGCAACCTGCATGTTTGCAACGCATTACTCAAATCGAGGAGATGCTTATAGCACGTGTCAGCCCTGTACTCCAAGTTACTTATGCAATAGGGGGCCAATTAAAATATAGTGGCCACACTAGATTTGTTTTCTTTAGGATATTACTGTAATTGCAACTTATTTACCATGACATATACATGACCTTGATGTACTCATAGTTAACAAAAAAAATGTTCCTTCCCAGCAATATAGCTTCTATGTTTGTAGAACACGTGTTCACGAGGCTTTACAATATAAGATTTGTAATGATCCTTACTACAAAGATGTACAGTTAGATGAGACATCTCTCTTATGCTTGCCTATTGCCTCCACTACCCTAGTAAACATGTATTTGAAATATAGAAATTGTAAAATGTGAAGTGTTGAAGTTTTTTAAATAAATGAAGTTATGCAAATATAATTTATTGTCACTTCATTTTAATTAAGAGAATATGATTTTGAACTACAAATTCAATAGTGCAACCGCATCTAATATACAGATTTGACGTTCAAGAACCAGTATTGAGATTAACAAATGAAGATGATATGATATGTACAGTAGGTATTGGAAGAATAGGTCTGGCAACCATTGAATTTGCAGCTTTAGTAGCAGCTAGTTTACATTCAATAGTATAAAATGTTGTGAGGAAAACTATCAGCAGACTAGCATCAAGTAGACGGTAGATAAATGCCTTCATTTAGCAGATAACAACAAAACTATAATAATGAAATTAAACACAACAAAACTTATGTGAACATAATATTAATGGCAACCATTGCATTTACAGTTGTTGTACATTTAATAGTAAAAGATGTTGGTAGGAAAGCTTGACATAACTGTAATAATAAAATAAAATATAAGAAAAGTGGTAAAGCCACAGATGTTGTCTACATTAAAATTTTCTCAAACGGTGAACATGCCTTTTCTATGCTTCCACATTTCACATACATGTCCACCAGGGCAGTTGCAATTGCAACAAATGATAAAATTCCTCTTTTCTTTGAGGCATTATGTCAAATAGTTTACGTGCCTTTTCTATTCTTCCACACTTTGCATACATGTCTACTAATGCATTGCCAACTATAAGATCAGGAAAAAATCCTCATTCCATAGCTCCCATTTTGGTAGAGGCAAATTACATTTGCTTGAAAGTTTGTAAAGCCTTTTCAACAAATCCATTTTGTACATATCCCACAATCATGACCTCTGCTATGCAAACAGTAAATGAAAAATAACTTCAATGTATAGACTCTGAAAAAAAAATGACTGAAATAATGGCAAGTGAGTTACCTTAAGATTCATCACACATTTTGTCGAATTGTCAAGGATTGCAAAGAGAGAAATAGGGAGAGTTTGCAGGAAAATTTTTCATGGTAGTCTTGAAAGGAGACTCCTAATATAGTGTAGGTGAGCTGAAAATGAGCAGCATAAAGAGTTTCGTAAAAGAGCAGCTTTGAAGGAAAACATGCTACACATGTACATCTTTTAATATAAACTATAATAAAGATATGTATTTTTTAGCATTGACATACGAAAACTATCACACAAATGGGGAAGATAGGCATGGTGAGAGGATACAAAGAAAATGATAAGTAAACTATGATACCACAAAACATAGTGGTTTGTTAATTGTAGAAAAAACCTTAAGAAATTAGTCATTGTTATATGCAGTTTGTATTCCACAGAGATCTAGCTTGCATGAAAAGATTTGGTGCATTAAAAAGTGCTTCCATTCCATAAAAAATTGGATCCCTGCCAAAAACCAGATGTCTTTAGTTTCTTGATTGTAGATTTTGTAATATAAACCATTTTTAATTTATGTTAAACATTTGTGAACTGACAACTGAAACTAAAAGGAGTAAAGAATTATATAACCAACTTATAATTTCTTGTTCAAAAGTTTTTGAGAATTTCAAGTGATTGAAGTTGATAGTGTTGATAGTCGAGCGTCCTCTTTCACCCTTCGTGCAACATAAGGGCTGTGTTGCATTTGTGTGTATCTGTGGAATGTGAATGAAGGGTGGATACGAAGACCTCCAAGATGAGTGACTCTGGAAATTGTTGTGAATGTCAACCCTTTCTGGTCAATGTTGACAATGTCAATGGTGGCCCTTTCAAGTGTAAGGCCCTGTGATTTGTGGATGGTTAAGGCCCATGCAATTTTTAGTGGAATTTTCCGCCACCCACCACGGCTCAAAGGGGTAATAGGGACATCTGTTGGATTGTTTGGATCCCAAGAAGGCCCTATGTAATGCTTGAAGCGAACAACAACAAACAAGGGGAGTTGTGGTGGTTTTTCGCTCTCCTTGTAGATAATGTGTTTGACTTGTCCAAGAGCACCATTGACGAGGCCTGCATCAGTCCATAGATTACAACTTAGCATCACCTTTTGGTTGACACATAATAGGATCATAGGTTGGAGTTGTTCATCATCTGGATTTAAGTGTGATGAGCTTCTTGTTTGCTTTGCAATGGATAAGGCAATGGGCTGTGCCAAAGACAACAACATATGCTTATTATGGAGTGACACCATTTCATTGGTTGGAAAAGATGTATGGAAACTAAGAAAGGACTTTGTTTTGTGGCCGTTAGTGCTGAGCTTGAACGTGACATTAGCAGTTGCCAATCTGCAATTGTAGGTTGAGCCTTCCTTAAATTGCGCAAGAGTTGACGAAATAGAATTTGAGTGGGATCTTGTCCACTCTAACGAAACATTTTGGTAAGTGTAATCACTGTTTTGATTCTACACCATAGTGTGCCACCATAGGAAGAAGAAGAGTACATAGGAATTTCCTTGACTGGTGGTAGTTGGCCCAAGTCTCCAAAGAGCAGGATGGAATGACCTCCAAATGGAGTGTGGTTATGTGAAGGAAAGGCTTCGCACAAGCGAATGTCAATACGTTCTAGTAGCCTTGGACTGATGAAGCTCATTTTTTCTATCAAAATGTAGTGAACAAAGAAAATTTTTTCTTGGAAGTTTGTTAGCATTTGGCCCTGCAAGGGAGCCATCTCTTTGATGGGAATGTGAAGTGCAAAATTTATTGTTGCTGCTCCAATGTTGAATGCTGCAACACCTATAGGTGCAAGAAGTAGGAGAGAAGTTTGACCATTTGGAGCTGAACCATTGAGTGTAGACCTGATTTTTTTGATGAGGTGTGACTTTCCGGTGCCTACAGTTCCTTGAACAATTATTCTTAGTGGTGGTTGGTAAGTGTTGGAAGATAGGTGTGACAACACTAAATCCAATTTTTTTTGTTGTTCGGATGAAAGGGCATGCGTGGTGTTTACATTGGTTGGGTGGGGGACTTGAAATGCTTTGTGGTTAGACTCTACAAAGGTAGTAGCCAAGCTGTGATGTTGTGGATTTATGGAAGTAGTCTCCCAATCATGATTAAGGTCTATTTCATGGTCACCCAACATGTCAATTTTCGCAAGCTAGATTGGATGGCTTGGGTGTACACTTGATAGAACTTGCCATTCAGATTGGTTACATTGATGTGGTTGTTCCTCATTGTTCGAAGGAGTGCCCGATTTTGGGTTGGTGGATGTTTCTGGTGCAATGCGTCACACATGCCATGGATGGTAGCTACATGCCAGCCTCTCCCAGTTAGCAACAATTTCAGCTATGGATGATCCACAGTCATATGCAATGTTATGAATTGGTTTGTAGAGAAGCAATTCACTCCAACAGAAGTTGTGAAATTGTGGGTCATCCCTTGCAGGAATTCTTGTGAAGTGTGGAGATACTCGAACAATAGCATTTTTGGCATGCTCTTTCCATTGGTACTTTTTACGAGTTGCTTTGAAGCTCCATTTTTGTGTGGCCTCAATCAATCCCAATGTCTCCATACAAGCAGGACAGGCCAAGTATGCATCAATGTAGTCTATGTTTGTTGATGTGGATGTGGGTGAGAGTGGAATGCGTTGATAGTGTTTTTGGTTTACATTTAAAGAAACAAACGTTCTACAGGACAGGCAAAGGAGTAGTTTTAGTAAAAGGTGGCAACTTTCTTGGGAACTTATATCATGATCAACAATGTTGTCAACAAGCATTTTTCTAAAAGCTATAGGTGTTGGCTTGTCAGGATCGAAGCTAGTCGAAATATGAGAAAGCATTGCATGATATGTTTCGGATTTGGTTTCTGCTTTTGCTGCATACTTTGCTATATATTTGAGCACTACATCTATTGAGAGAATGGGTTGGCAATCTACATTTGCTCGCTAAATAGAGAATATTGTGGGGTTATGAAGGTTCAAACGGTCATCAATGTGAGCAAGGGTGTGCTTTGGCAAGCCACTCTCAATTGAAAGGGTTGAGATATCTTGGATGGGCCAAGGGGCTTTGTAGCGGCATTCAAGGGCGACTCCTTTTTTTTGCAAGCATGTGTTCAAGGTACGTGTATGGCGTTGAACACATTTGAGTAGTTCATTGTAGTCATGTGAAGGGTTCAACAACATAATCATTCTTATGTCCATTAAGTAGGGGTTGTCAAAGGTAGATTGTTGAACCCTATCATTTGAAATTGGATGGTGGTGTGGGTTCCATGCAAAGACATATTTGTCAATGTAATTGAGTGCATTTTGTACTGATGCAAGATTATTCCATTGTAGTTTAGCAATATCAGGTGCTTGTTTGAGCCAAACAAAGCCATGGACATGTGCAGATCCTCGGTGTTGCCATTCATACCTGGAGAGTGGAGATCTTAGTAAGAAATTGGTGTATGGAAAATATTTTAAAAAAAGATGTGAACTATGTTTACCTATACCAGTAATCAGTTGTGCAAAGATTTTTTTCCAAAACCTCTTCACGAAAAGTAGTGAATCTATGATGCATGTATAGTGTAGAGAGGTGTGGGTTTTGCACTATATTATGGATCCTCCATCAAGATGTAGCTGTAGGATTTGTTGGTGCGGTAGATGGCATGACGTTGTGTAGGTTAGGCCATTTAGTATCTACTGCACTGAGGGTAAAGAATAGAGTCGGGCAACCAACTTGAATAACCATGTCAGATAGTTCCCCCCCTACGATGACTCCAAAAGGGCGTGTGCCACGTATAATTGAACCAAACCGCATAACCTGGTCTGCAAGCGTGTCGTCGGGAAGGTCCTTCAATCTTTGTCGCAGGGCAAGTATTGTTGTTGGTAGGCTACATTCCAAGTGTTTTTGAACAAAAATAGAAGCTATGGACTGGCTTCGATGGCGCATAAGAATATTAAGTATGAAGTATCTAAATCGTGGGTGTTGGCCAAACCTATTATCATGGTATCTCAGAAGGTGGAGAGAATATTCATGTAACTTGACCTCTTTCATGGTATCTAACTTGACCTCTTTCATGGTATCTAAGTTACATGAATATGCTCTCCACCTTCTGAGATACCATGATAATAGGTTTGGCCAACACCCACGATTTAGATACTTCATACTTAATATTCTTATGCGCCATCGAAGCCAGCCCATAGCTTCTATTTTTGTTCAAAAACACTTGGAATGTAGCCTACCAACAATAATACTTGCCCTGCGACAAAGATTGAAGGACCTTCCCGACGACAAGCTTGCAGACCAGGTTATGCGGTTTGGTTCAATTATACGTGGCACACGCCCTTTTGGAGTCATCGTAGGGGGGAACTATCTGACATGGTTATTCAAGTTGGTTGCTCGACTCTATTCTTTACCCTCAGTGCAGTAGATACTAAATGGCCTAACCTACACAACGTCATGCCATCTACCGCACCAACAAATCCTACAACTACATCTCGATGGAGGATCCAGAATATAGTGCAAAACCCACACCTCTCTGCACTATACATGCATCATAGATTCACTACTTTTCGTGAAGAGGTTTTGGAAAAAAATCTTTGCACAACTGATTACTGGTATAGGTAAACATATTTCACATCTTTTTTTAAAATATTTTCCATACACCAATTTCTTACTAAGATCTCCACTCTCCAGGTATGAATGGCAACACTAAGGATCTGTACATGTCCATGGCTTTGTTTGGCTCAAACAAGCACCTGATATTGCTAAACTACAATGGAATAATCTTGCATCAGTACAAAATGCACTCAATTACATTGACAAATATGTCTCTGCATGGAACCCACACCACCATCCAATTTCAAATGATAGGGTTCAACAATCTACCTTTGACAACCCCTACTTAATGGACATAAGAATGATTATGTTGTTGAACCCTTCACATGACTACAATGAACTACTCAACTGTGTTCAACGCCATACACGTACCTTGAACACATGCTTGCAAAAAAAAGGAGTCGCCCTTGAATGCCGCTACAAAGCCCCTTGGCCCATCCAAGATACCTCAACCCTTTCAATTGAGAGTGGCTTGCCAAAGCACACCCTTGCTCACAATGATGACCGTTTGAACCTTCATAACCCCACAATATTCTCTATTTGGCGAGCAAATGTAGATTGCCAACCCGTTCTCTCAATAGATGCAGTGCTCAAATATATAGCAAAGTATGCAGCAAAAGCAGAAACCAAATCTGAAACATATGATGCAATGCTTTCTCATATTTCGACTAGCTTAGATCCTGACAAGCCAACACCTATAGCTTTTAGAAAAATGCTTGTTGACAACGTTGTTGATCATGATATAAGTTCCCAAGAAAGTTGCCACCTTTTACTAAAACTACTCCTTTGCCTATCCTGTAGAATGTTTGTTTCTTTAAATGTAAACCAAAAACACTATCAACGCATTCCACTCTCACCCACATCCACATCAACAAACATAAACTACATTGATGCATACTTGGCCTGTCCTGCTTGTATGGAGACATTGGGATTGATTGAGGTCACACAAAATTGGATCTTCAAAGCAACTCGTAAAAAGTACCAATGGAAAGAGCATGCCAAAAATGCTATTGTTCGAGTATCTCCACGCTTCACAAGCATTCCTGCAAGGGATGACCCACAATTTCACAACTTCTGTTGGAGTGAATTACTTCTCTACAAACCAATTTGTAACATTGCATATGACTGTGGATCATCCATAGCTGAAATTGTTGCTAACTGGGAGAGGCTGGCATGTAGCTACCATCCATGGCATGTGTGACGCATTACACCAGAAACATCCACCAACCCAAAATCGGGCACTCCTTCGGACAATGAGGAACAACCACATCAATGTAACCAATATGAATGGCAAGTTTTGTCAAGTGTACACCCAGGCCATCCAATCCAGCTTGCTAAAATTGACATGTTGGGTGACTGTGAAATAGACCTTAATCATGATTGGGAGACTCCTTCCATAAATCCACAACATCACAGCTTGGCTACTAGCTTTGTAGAGTCTAACCGCAAAGCATTTCAAGTCCCCCAGCCACCCAATGTAAACACTACACATGCCCTTTCTTCTGAACAACAAAAAACATTGGATTTAGTGTTGTCACACCTATCTTCCAACACTTACTAACCACCACTAAGAATAATTGTTCAAGGAACTGCAAGCACCGAAAAGTCGCACCTCATCAAAAAAATCAGGTCTGCCCTCAATGGTTCAGCTCCAAATGGTCAAACTTCTTTCCTACTTCTTGCACCTATAGGTGTTGCAGCATTCAACATTAGAGCAGCAACAATACATTCCGCACTTCACATTCCCATCAAAGAGATGGCTCCCTTGCAAGGCCAAATGCTAGCAAACTTCCAAGAAAAAATGTACTTTGTTCGCTACATTCTAATAGACGAAATGAGCTTCATTGGTCCAAGGCTACTAGAATGTATTGACATTCACTTGCACGAAGCCTTCCCTTCACATAACCACACTCTGTTTGGAGGTTGTTCCATCCTACTCTTTGGAGACTTGGGCCAACTATCGCTAGTCAAAGAAATTCCTATGTACTCTTCTTCTTCCTATGGTGGGACGCTATGGCGTAGCATCGAAACAGAGATTACACTTACCAAAATGTTTCGTCAGAATAGAGAGGATCCCACTCAAATTCTATTTCGTCAACTCTTGTGCAATTTAAGGAAGGCTCAACCTACAATTGAAGATTGGCAATTGCTAATGTCACGTTCAAGCTCAGCACTAACAGCTACGGAACAAAGTCCTTTCTTAGTTTCCATACATCTTTTGCAACCAATGAAATGGTGTCACTCCATAATAAGCATATGTTGTTGTCTTTGGCACAGCCCATTGCCTTATCCATTGCAGAGCAAACAAGGAGCTCATCACACTTAAATCTAGACGATGAACAACTCCAACCTATGATCCTATTATGTGTCAACCAAAAGGTGATGCTAAGTTGTAATCTATGGACTGATACAGGCCTCGTCAATAGTGCTCTTGGACAAGTCAAAAACATTATCTACAAGGATAGCGAAAAACCACCACAACTCCCCTTGTTTGTTGTTGTTCGCTTCAAGCATTACATAGGGCCTCCTTGGGATCCAAACAATCCAACAGATGTCCGTATTACCCCTTTGATCCGTAGTGGGCGGTGGAAAATTCCACTAAAAATGGCATGGGCCTTAACCATCCACAAATCACAAGGCCTTACACTTGAAAGGGCCACCATTGACATTGGCAACATTGACCGACAAGGGTTGACATTCACAGCAATTTCCAGAGTCACTCATCTTGGAGGTCTTTGTATCCACCCTTCATTCACATTCCACAGATACACACAAATGCAACACAACCCTTATGTTGCATGAAGGGTGAAAGAGGAGGCTCAACTATCAACACTATCAACTTCAATCACTTGACATTCTCAAAAACTTTTCAACAAGAAATTATAGGTTAGTTATATAATTCTTTACTCCTTTCAATTTCAATTGTCAATTCACAAATGTTTAAGATAAATTAAAAATGGTTTATATTACAAAATCTACAATCAAGACACTAAAGACGTATCTAGTTTTTGGCAGGGATTCGATTTTGGATGGAATGGAAGCACTTTTTTATGCACCAAATCTTTTCATGCAAGCTAGATCTCTGTGGAATACAAACTGCATATAACAATGATTGATTTGTTAAGTTTTTTTCTAGAATTAACAAACCTCTATGTTTTGTGGTATCATAGTTTACTTATCATTTTCTTTGTATCTTGTCACCATGCCTATCTTCCCCATTTGTGTGATAGTTTTCATATGTCAATGCTAAAAAATACATATCTTTATTATAGTTTATATTAAAAGATACATGTGTAGCATGTTTTCCTTGAAAGCTGCTCTTTTACGAAACTCTTTATGCTGCTCATTTTCAGCTCACCTACACTATATTAGGAGTCTCCTATCAACACTACCATGAAGATTTTTCCTGTAAACTTTTCCTATTTTTCTCTTTGCAATCCTTGACACTTCGACAAAGTGTGATGAATCTTAAGGTAACTCATTTGCCATTATTTCAGTCATTTTTATTTTTTAGAGTCTATATGTTTAAGTTGTTTTTCATTTACTGTTTGCACAACACCAAGCTATGGAACAGGGTATGGAAAACAATCAAAACATCATGGAATGAGGATTTTTTCCTGATCTTATAGTTGGCAATGCACTAGTAGACATGTATGCAAAGTGTGGAAGCATAGAAAAGGCATGTAAAATATTTGACATAATGCCTCGAAGAAAAGAGGAATTTTCTCAATTGTTGCAATTGCAACTAGCCTGGTGGACATGTATGTGAAATGTGGAAGCATAGAATGGGCATGTTCACCGTTTGACAAAATTTTAACATAGACAACATTTGTGGCTTTATCACTTTTCTTATGTTTTATTTTATTATTACACCTCTGTTAAATGAAAAAGGCATAGAAAAGATGAGCATTTGAACAAGGAATGGACATCCATTAAAGCACAAAGAAAACGAGAATTTTATCAAATGTTGTAGTTGCAACTACCAACATGGACATGTATGCAAAAAAAAAGGAATGTTCATTGTTTGACAAATTTTTAATGCTTATGTTAAGCTTTCATGCCAACATCTTTTACTATTAAATGTACATCAGCTGTAAATGTAATGGTTGCATTTATTTTCCTTCTACTTGATGCTATTCTGCTGATAGTTTCCCTTGCAACATTTTTTACTATTGAATGTATAGCAGCTGCATATGAAGCTACCAATTCAATGGTTGCTAGAGCTATTCTTCCAATACCTGCATTACATATTATATCATCTTCATTTGTTAATCTCAATACATTGTTCTTTCCTCGAAATTTTCAGCCATTTTACTGCTTATTTTCCTTTGCAAAAAAAATAAAATATACTGGTTCTTGAATGTCAAAACTGTATAGCAAATGTGGCTGCACTGATGAATTTGTAGTTCAAAATCATATTCTGTTAATTCAAATGAAGTGACAATAAAATATATAATGCATAACTTCATTTATAAAAAAAACTTCAACACTTCACATTTTACAATTTCTATATTTCAAATACAATACCATAAATTAAAATATTCATCTCCACAAATCTTCGGCGTACCCATTGCACACGAAGGTGCGATTACTAGTTACTTTGTAATAAGAATCATGTGGTTTGTATGCTCTACACAAAAGCAAGACAATATGTTCACCCAATTTATGCAACTTCTTGAATTTGGAGGAAAAAAGCTAGAGGATACAATTAAAAATGTTTTTGAGTAGATTAGATGAGTATAGATAAAATATGACTTACCATAACAATTTTTCAAGGTAAATATAAAAAAAAAGGAGTAATTTTAAGATTCACAATATTTTAGAAAAATTAATAATTTTTTAAGGTTTTTAGAATGTTTTTTTTTTTAATTTTATAACTAAAAATTAAAGTAGAAATATATAAATATATTTGTTTTAAACTAATTATTATTTTAGTAGATGATTATATATTGTAATATCATTGTTATTAATCAAAAAATAATAATATAACAAAGTATATATTATTTCAACAATTCTTTTAATTAAACTGTGGTAAGAGATATTCAATCTATTTTAATTTTTTTATTGATATATAATATTTCATGTTAGAGTGAAATTCTAAATTAGTGGTTATACCAAATCATTATAATTTAATTAATTGAGATAAATCTAATATATTCCTTGATTACTCTAGTCATGAAGTCTAAATCTTCTAGATTGTGTGAGCCAAACAATCCATTAATATCAAATCCTACTATGTAGACCAAGAACAATCTCTAAGTAACTTTAATAGGATAGATTTAAAGTGTGTAGGGTAGGAATAATCTCCAAATAACTTTAGTTTAGATTTCCCAATATAACCAAAAAAAATAGATATATAAATAGGTACTCATCATAATCACTCACAAATATAATTTTTAATTTAAAAATATACTTGCTCATCATATTCAATTGAAAAGCTATTAATTATAATAAAATATATATCGATCTGCACGACACTTTCTACAAGTTGAACTGTGAATTCCACGAGTACCGAAAATTACACTTACCAAATTCTTGGTAGGCTGTCAGATGAAATATTCATTTTGTCAAACAGAGGGGTTGAAATTTGAACCGACTTTGTAAAAGGAAAAAAATGTACGAACATGATAGGAGAGCTTGATGTAACGTGCAAATATTTTCAAAGCTGATAAGCTGTAGCGCATTACAATACGACAGCGTCCCTTTCGATTTGACGTGATTGATAACACTGCCTTCTTTATAAGCTATCTTTCTTCACCACCTGTCCTATCGAAACTGTGCTTATCATGGTAAAAGCCGTCAGTCTTGACACGATTTTTTAGACAGTGACACGTGAGATAAAAGACATAATTTAACACTAAGTAGGTAATGGAGTCTTTCTCATGGCACTGTCTATGCAGGGGATAATTTGCACCGGCGGGCATGGATGGGCATCCGATGGACTGCCATGCCTGACACACCTGCGGTAGCGCAGCTCCTCTGGGTTCCTCGTTTCTCTCGCCAACGTGCGGCTCAGATGTTCCTCCAGTCAAACATACCACCGTGCTGTCAGAGTACATAAATAAATATGAGTGGATATGCACTTTAAACGAAATTTAATCCGTGTAAAAAAACGAAGTCCGCTTAAAATTTTAGGTAATTTCATGGAAAAAAAAGAACCAAGTATTTATTTTCGCTGAAAAACTCTAAATAGCATGAAAAATATAATTTATGTTTTTTTTTAATTTATACATTATTAAATAAAATAAATAATCTATATATATATATATATATATCTAACTTTTAAAATTTTAAAAAATAAAATAAGTGTTTAAATCAATTTTGTATTTATTTTTATAATTAACGTATTTTTTATTAATTAATATATTTTGATATTAATGTTAAATTTTGAGTAAATAGAATAGATAAGAATATTTAATTTTATAATTAGAAATGTTCTTTTCCATAAAGATAAATTTAGTCAATGAAAATGTTCTAAACTTTATATTTGGTGTTTTAAATAGTCTATATGAGAAGTATTGCTTGAGCTGGGCTCTTTAGTAATTTAAATTATTATTAAAATTTGATATTTTTATACATATATAAATAATTATGTCAGCAACAAGGTGTAGTGTAATTTAATGATGTTAACATGTTAAAAAAAAATACTATCTTCAAACTTAAATTTAATAGTCATTTACACATCAAAATACATGTTTTTAAAAATATATTATAATTAATTTACTTTAAAGGTAAAATTAAAATTCCCATCGAAAAGTAAAATAGTTGATGCAAAATAAATAACACAGTTGAATCCAAAAAACACTCTCTTATCATAATGGACTATGAAAACCTAGTTCTTGTTAAACTAAAAATTAAGTAAATAAAATTTAATTACTATTATATAAATACAAATATTTCTTCAAATAAAAGAATTAATAATATAAATAAAATAAAATAATTTTGAAAATAGTTGTAAAATAAAATAAAACAAGAAAGCATAAATAATTAATGATCTATTTAAACAAAAAATATACAATTAGGTCAAGATAGTTACCAACTTATTTTCAAAAATAATTAATGTTAGTTTTTTCTATTTTAAAACATGGTGATTACATATATTTTTGGTAGGTTAACAAGTATTCTCTTTAAAAAAAGTAAATAAAATTCAAAAAAATGAAAAAAGTTGTAAATAAAACTCAATTAATATTATAATTAGATTATTTTATCACTCTTAGGTTATTTTATTGACTTAAGAGTTATTTTACTTTTTACTTTAGAGTTATTTAAGGATTATTTTATGTTATTTATATTATAGGTGCCTCAAAAGGATATATCTGAATGCAGAACATATATTTATAAAATATAAAATAACTCTTATGTAAGAATATAGAAACTTGTTATGTATTGATTTTATTACTAACACTAAATATCTTTATCCATTATAACTACTCATAATTTAATATTCAAAACCAAAAATCTAATAATCCACAAAATTATGCAAATTTTAAATATTAATTATACTAAATCATAAATTTATATCATTTTATTAATCTAGACTAAATTTAAATAAATTTTATTTTCCTTTATTCATACACTACTATAGATATATGTTAATGATCATCCTAGCGTAATAGGGAAATATTTTTGGTGACCCTTGTATAACACTAGTTGATTCGAAAAGCATGGTTTATTGAGATTTTGGCTAAGTGTTTCCT
Organism: Sequoia sempervirens; assembly: GCA_007258455.2. NCBI lineage: Eukaryota > Viridiplantae > Streptophyta > Pinopsida > Cupressales > Cupressaceae > Sequoia > Sequoia sempervirens. The sequence goes on along the minus strand of VDFB02153240.1, from coordinate 46,101 downwards.
TTGTCAGTATTATGGTTGAGTGTGTCAGTATTTGGGTTTGCATTTCACCACATGATGGTATAATCTTCTACAATCATAACTACAATTTTGAATCCATCAAATGGAGCAGCATTCAAGTTTTTGTGAAATTTTGTATAGTTTCCAGAAAGATATGAATAACAGTGTGTGGCTCTGTATATCACATTTATCTTTTAAACTGTGTACTAGTGTGGGATATTTCACACTTCTTCGCGAATAATTATTTTATCTTGCAATGATGAAGATAAGATAATATATGTCAGTTGAATGAGAATTCAATGGGAGATTGAGTTTTGAGGTAGCACGATTGATGAAATTGCATAAGATCTTGAAGACTTTGTGTTTAGGTCTATTTTGGGCCAACCTAACACAATTGATAGTTTATGAAAAATATTTGAGCAACTCTATCTTATGTGGGATTTATAGTTAGGTTCATACCTACCTATCTTGATTTAAATTGAGTTTTGAATTTAGGCGCTAAGCATGGATGAAATACCTTGAGGATGACATGGTTAGTTTTTGTGTGTTACTTCTAATAAGGCCGACCTAATTGAAGTTTCACTTGATGTGGGTATATATGAAATCATTACTGAGGTTTTACATACATAGAGAGACAAAGAGAGAGAGAGAAAGGTGAGTGAGAAGCATGAATCAGAAGAGTGCGGAAGGAATATATGATGTGAATGTGGCAGAGAAGAGAAAATTTATGACATGTATGGTGAATCACCTACATGAGTGTGATGCAATGATAAGAAGATTGTGTGAATATCATTTTTGTACCTCAATGGAACTGTAATATGACATATGATATATGCTATTGTATCATAGGAAATTTTTCCAACCCCTCTTTGTTCTTATTTAGTGGGTTGTGAGCTCTTTTCTGGACAATGCATCTTGGTAGTGAGCCTTTGTAATATCTTATATCTGAATATAATATATTGTGAGCTAACTCTCACCGTGGTTTTTCCCTTTTTGGGTTTTCCACGTAAAAATATTGGTGTTCATGTCTCATGTGATTCTGTGGTTGTATTCATGCTTTCATTCTTCATTACAGTTATTTCTATTCAGTTAATTAGATTGGTTGTGTTTAATTAGTTTAGAGGAATATTGATGCACTCCCCTCTCAGTATTCTAGGTGTTCAACAATATTGTTGTGATGTTAAATCACGATGATCCACAACTGTAATGTCAAATCAAGGCTCTACACAATGGGCCATTACACTTTATAATTCAGTGTATGTACAAAATTTCCCAAATTCCCTCCATATAGAACACACATTTAGATTTACGACACTTTATTTGAGTGCATTTACAAACTTATTGCTATTATGAGTTCTTCCAAGTTTATGTCATGAGGTAGATTAAGAAGACATATGCCTTTCAAAACCTTGATAAAAATTGCAAAAAATTAAAATGACAACCCCCATTATAAAAAAATGATCCCCCGTCCCATTTGCAAGTTGTAGAAAAAACAAAAAGGCCCCTCCCTTGGACAAGCTTTAATAATGAACCAGGTAATTAAATAACCTATATAGGAGATAAGAAACAAGCATAAGTGAACAATATGAGCTATTGTATTTAGTTGAACCAAATTACAATGAGTATAAAGCCTTGCATATATAGGAAAGGAAGAGACAATCCACTTATGATGTGGATTGACAAGTGCCCCATAATGTGGCACAAATAAGAAGACAAGTGTCCTATAGGTGTCAACCTTAGGATCACTTGGAATGTGCAAACCAACAACCTATTTGACCAAGTCATCAACCTTGATGCCAAGTTTTGAGTGACATTTGAGGTGAGATGGAAAGTCTTCCAACCTAAAAAATGTAACATATGAGGTTTACCAAATAACTTGGTAGCCTCTAGAGGTCTAAAATGTTGCACATTCAGCTAGAAAAGATGTTGGCTAACCTCATCAACCTAAACACACTTAAGTATAGTGAACAAATAACTTATTCACTCTAACATATACATATATATATATATATATATATACATACATATACATATACATATATATACATACATACATATACATATACATATTGTGAGATTTGATAACTAGCCTACCCAAGAATCTAATGACTGAAGGAAAACAAAACCAAAAATATGAGGAGGAATAAATTGTATTACTCTCAAGAATGCAAAGCTATATTCAGCTTGAGAATTGAGAATTACAAAGGAAATGCCTTGGTTATATAGGCCAAAGGGCCAAGGGGATAGATAGATGCAACCAAATTATGACAAGTGTTGGCATCCTATGAGGTGTGACAACTCATGTCATTAAAGGCTCAACCACCTTATCTCTATGTAAAGTTAAGCTAGTGCGAAGAGGACTTTAGTGGAGAACTAGCTAAGGATGAACTAGTTAGATAAAGTACCCCTTTCACACTAACACCCCCCCTTAAGTGCAACTTAGGGAGAAGTATACAATGCAAATATGAAAATATGGGTCCTGGCTACTAGGCTTGATGAGGCACCCATGTACATAATAACCTCTCAATGATAAAGAAGGAGAAAACCCAATGGGAAAAAAACTACTGCCCATGAGAGGGTGAATGAAGAAGGTTTAAGTGAACCCCCTAGAAGAGATTTTCCTCACCCCCAAAAGAGACTAAATATGAACATACTTGTTGTTAGTGAAGGGTTTGGTGAATATATCTACAACTTGATATGTTGTAGGACAATATCGTAAATCAATGACTTGCTCCTAAATCAACTCCCAACAAAAATGCATATGGATCTCAATGTGTTTGGTTCGTTGATGATGGACTGGGTTCTTTGAGATCTGGATGGCACTTTGGTTGTCACAATAGATGACTGATGGCTTCTGAAAGGTGATACCAAGTTCAATGAGGATATTCTGAAGCCATACAACCTAAGTGGTAGCATTGACAACTCCCTGATACTCAACCTCAGTTGAAGAAAGAGCAATGGCATGTTGCTTCTTGCTTTGACAACAAATGGGGCCATAACCATAGTGAAATTTGTAGCTGGATGTAGACTTGCGATCATTAATATCACTCGCCTAATCAGAATCCGTGTATCTAAGTAAGTCTGAACTTGTGCCTACTGCATAGTGAATGCCATACTGATGAGTGCATTGGATGTAGTGCAAGATGCATTTGGAAACTTTCCAATGAAGCTCATGGGGTTCCATCATGAAGTTCAAAACAATGCAAACTACAAAGGAAATGTCAGAGTGAGTATGAGCCAAGTAGATGAGACTACTAGCAAGTTGATGATACAAACTAGCATCAACTAGTTGTTTGGAACATTTTTCCTCAAGCTTAACTCCAAACATAAAGGGAGTCGGTGCAGGCTTACAATCAACCATATGAAAATGTGACAAAAGATCAAGAGCATACTTGGGCCATGAAAGTGAGATCCCAGAAGAGGTCTATGTGATCTCAATCCCAAGAAAGTAGTGCAAGAGGCCCAAGTCAGTCATGGAAAATTTGTCATGCAAAGCAGTCTTGACAGTCGATATGATGGATGAAGTACTCCTAGTGACAATCAAGTCATCAACATAGAGAGCCAAGAAGAGAAGAGCATCCTCTTGCCACAATATGTAGACATTCGGATCTGAGTGGCATCTAGAGAGCCCAATGGAGAGAAGAAAGGATTCCATTTTGGCATGCCAAGCTCGTGGAGCTTGTTTGAGGCCATAGAAAGACTTCCTTAGTTTGAAAACCAATGAAGAAATTTGAATAAATCCTTGTGGCTGCTCCATATAATTTTTTTCATGTAGATCTCCATGAAGAAACGCACTCTTCACATCCATCTGATGTACAACACAATCACAAGTTGCAAAAATATCAAGTAGCAAGTGAATGGAGTTCATTTTGGCAACAGAGGAAAAGGTCTTAGTGTAGTCAATACCTAGTACTTGAGAGAAACCTTTGGCCACAAGTAGTGCTTTATACTTGTCAATTGAGCCATCCACTGCAAATTTGGTTTGATAAATCCATTTACACCGAGCCAATTTTCTTCCCTTAGGAAGTGGGACAAGATCCCATATTTTATTCCACATTAAAGAGTTGTACTCTTCATCCATTGTGGAATCCCACTCAACAATACCAAATGCTTCACAAAATCATTGTGGATCAAAAGTTATGGCGATGTAGGAATGTGGAATGCCATGATGTTGTGCTTGAGTCCTCCTTGTATTTGAAGGATCCCCAACAAGAGTTCCTACAAACTCAAGTGTTTTTCGAGCCCAACGAGGCATGGTAGGGGATGGAGGAGGAGATTCTAAACTCTCTGAAGAGGAAGATGAAATCTCATGATCAACTTGATGACAAAAATCCTCAATGTCAGAATCCTCTAAATCCACTGTGGAGGAAGAGTAGAGGATGAGCTAGAAGAGATTTCCTCATAATGTACACTACGCTCAATGAAGAGCTCATGTGTTGTAGGATCCATTAGCTGATATCCTTTGACACCATCAAGGTAGCGAACAAAGATACAAGGCCAAATTTGAGGTTCCAAGGCCTTGGGGTTCTCTGAAGGAATATGTGCCCATGCTGGGGAGCCAAAAACTCTAAAGTTCCCCACAATAGGTTTCCTACCACACCAAGCTTTGAAAGGAGTGATTCCCTTTAATTCCTTATGTGGAACTCTATTCTAGATGTGAGAAGCACAATTGATAACTTCTTCCCAATATCCAGGTGCAAGGGAGCAAGTATGGATCATATAGCCAACCATCTCTTTCAAGGACCTATTTTTTCTTTTAGCTACACCATTTTGTTGTGTTGTTTGGGAAATAGTATGTTGAAGATCAATCCCTTAAAGAGTACAAAATTTCTCAAATCAATGGTTCACATATTCTCTACCATTATTAGTGCAGAGAACTTTGACACACTTTCCGGATTGCTTCTCAGCACGATCCTTAGACTCTTGAAATTTATCAAAGACTTCTCCTTTGTGTCAAAGAAAGTAGACCCATGTGTATCTAGAATAGTCATCAATGTAGGTGAGAAAATAATGAGCCTTACTGAAAGATAATGATGGAAAAGGACCTACCAAGTCACTATGAACCAATTCAAGGACTTTTGAAGCCCTCCAAGCCTCCCCTTTCTTGAACTTCTCCTCAGGATGTTTTCCCACAACCCGAGCATACACCATTTGAAAAATTGATTTGAGGAAGACCCGTGACCATATTTTGTTTGCTTAGTCATTGAAGATAATGATAGTTGAGATGGCCAAATTGCTCATGCCATAGTTTTCTCACAAAATTTGAATGGGTGAGTAATGCAGTTGAATGTGAATCAGGTACAAAGTACTTGAGAAAGCATACAAGCAAGACTTGTGATTGGCCTTACCAACTGCAAGGAGTGCATTATCTTCAAGATTTTGGATGTTGATAGAATCTAGAGTGAATTCAACTTTTCTACCATTCTAAGTCATTTGGTAGACAGAGAGAAGGTTGGATAATAGATCAGGCACACAGAGGACATCCTCAAATGTACCATTTCCAATATCAATTGAACCCTTCCCAATTACATCCACTGGAGAATAATCCCCAATGTGGAGCACAAAACAAGGCTCCAAGAAAGAAAACTATTCTTGAATAGAACCTATGTGATGTGATGCACCCGAGTCAAGAATCCACTCTTTTAAATAATCAGTAATAGCAACAAGTGCATGTGCTTTCCCTTTACTTGATTATGAAGGAGTAGATGATTGCTGAGAAACAAAAGAAGGCAAATTATTGTTGTTTTTTTTAAGAAGATTCTTTAACTCATCAATCTTCTTCTTATGACAAGAATGTTCCTCATGACCAGGTTTCTTGCAGTATCTACAAGTTGGCCTTTCCTTCTTTTGAAAATACCCCTTTGAAGAAGATGAGTTGGAGGAAACTTTTTTTGTTGAAGATGATTGTGCTTGATCTCTTTGTGACTTCTTCTTGAACTGTCTTTGTTTGTTTTTAGGTTTCCTTGATTCCTTCTGACCCTTTGGTTGACCACTTAAGAAGACCGATTGAAAGAATCTTACCTTGTTCTTGCATCAACATTTCAGAAAATGATGCAAAATAAGGTGTAGCAAATGTAGATCCCATTGTCAACCTATGAGTGCGAAAGCTAGAAACAAAAGCTGCAAATTTAGGTCCAAGTTTGTTTAGAGTGTTATAGACAAGTTGAATGTCTTTATTCTCTAAGCCACATGATTTATATTGTGCTCTAAGGTCATTGACCTTTGTTACATAATTTTGGATGTTATCAAAAGACTTTGGATCAAGACTCATTAGTTCATTGACAATTTGATAACCATGAACTTCATCAATTGTACCATAGAGAGTTTTTAATTTGTCGCATGCATCATGTGAATCTTTACATTCTTCAATTTGAAACATGATATCAAGTGAAACCAAATTCCTTAAACAACCAAAAGTTTTTGTATGTTCAAACATCCAGTGTAGTTTTTCCTTTTCATTGGTGGGTTCAGTTACCTTCTTCTCAACATAAGGTGTATATCCTAGTTGCATTAAATGTACCCACAGTGAAGGAAAAACAAAGCACAAAGTATGAGAGATGGTCAAGCAAAAAGACAAGAGACCCCCCTTCTTTACTCAATTAAAGAACCCCTCATAAAAAAATGATTTGGCACTTTATATTTAGTGTAGTTACAAATTTCTAGATTTCAAGGATTTTACAAATTATCAAGAAGGGAGCATAAGCTGAAAGTATACATTTGGTATAATTTCATATGAAATAAACAACACCAATACGAAGTACACAAAAAATAATGCATTTTCAAAACAAGAATCAACTCATTTTGAGGTCGTATGCAAAAGTTATGCAACTTTGAAGTTTGCAAAATGAGAACGGTGAGGATTCCACCCTAAGAATCAACAATTTTTAAAAAATCCATGTGCCAAAATTTGAAACTATCTTCACCAATGTGGAGAGCATGAAAAATTAGCCCAAATAAAAAAAAATTGCACTGAAAACAGAGTTGTGGAACCTGAGCTATGAATGTTCAAAGTTGACCTCCAAAAATCTACTACGCAATGGAAAGGGGGTAATGAAATTTTCAAACATAATTTCGCCAAATTTAGTGGGACTTTTGCCAAAGTTAGCAGCCTGACAACTTTGTCCAAAATTGACATTTTGACAATTAATTTTATGGTTTTCAGGCCTTCTAAGCACGATGGTAGGGTTAGATTTGACCCAAAATGCTTCAAAATGATGGCTCCTTGCTAGATCTGGCAATGAACCTCCTGCTTGAAATTGTTGTAGATCTAGCCTCCGATGTCCGTTTCAGGGAAAATAAAGGGCATATCTAAATGTCTCAGCTGCTCTAGACTCAATGGTGAGCTCATAATCTCTACAGGAAGCTTCAAAAGATCTGTAAGTGACAAGTCAATGTATGAACTCCTCATAAATTGATATTTTTTCACACCTTTTTGATTCTCTAGATCATCTGAGGATGCAAAAGAAGAACATGCTTAGTTTTTTTAAAAAAAAAAAGCTTTACACTCATATTTCTAAAGGATTGCTAACCCACAACTCAAATTTGACTCTGATACCATGTGAGATTTGCTAACTAGCCTACCTAAGAATCTAATGACTGAAGGAAAGCAAAACCAAAAATATGAGGAGAAATAAATTGTATTCCTCTCAAGAATGCAAAAGTATATTCAACTTGAGAATTACAAAGGAAATGCCTTGGTTATATAGGCCAAGGGGAGAGATAGATGCAACCATATTATGAAAAGTGTTAACATCCTATGAGGTGTGACAAGTCATGTCATTAAAGGCTCAACCACCTTATCCCTATGTAAAGTTAAGCTAGTGTGAAAAGGACTTTAGTGGAGAACTAGCTAATAATAAACTAGTTAGATAAAGTACCCCTTTCACACACACACACACATATTTACATATATATGTACATACATACATACATATAAATACACACACATATATTCATTCTTTTTACAATAAAATTTTAATTGAATTGTTGAATATAAAACCTATCAAATTATCAAGTCAAAAGGTATATGCATTAATAACAACACCAAAAATATCTAAATAAGAATAAATATCTATATTTACTTTGTAATAAGAAGCATGTGGTTTGTATGCTCTACACAAAAGCAAGACAATATGTTCACCCAATTTATGCAGCTTCTTGAATTTGGAGGAAAAAAGCTATATGATACAATTAAAAATGTTTTTGAGTAGATTAGATGAGTATAGATAAAACATGACTTACCATAACAATTTTTCAAGGTAAATATAAAAAAAATAGGAGTACTTTTAAGATTCACAATGTTTTAGAAAAAATAATAATTTTTTAAGGTTTTTGAAAGTTTTGATAAAATAATTTATAACTAAAAATTAAAGTAGAAGTAGATAAATATATTTATTTGCAACTAATTATTATTTTAGTAGGACGATTATATATTGTAGTATCATTGTTATTAATCAAAAAACGGATAATATAATAAATATATATTATTGCAACAATTCTTTTAATTAAACTGTGGTAACAGATATTCAATCTATTTTAATTTTTTATTGATATATAATATTTCATGTTAGAGTGAAGTTCTAAATTAGTGGTTATACCAAATCATTATAATTTAATTAATTGGGATAAATCTAATATATTCCTTGATTACTCTAATCACGAAGTTTAAATCTTCGAGATTGAGCCAAACAATCCCTAAGTAACTTAAATAGTATCAAATCCTACTATGTGGACCGAGAACAATCTATAAATAACCTTAATAGGCTAGATTTAAAGTATGTGGGGTAGGAACGATCTCCAAATAACTTTAGATTAGATTTCCTAATAAACCAAAAAAAAATTAGATATATAAATACTCATCATAATCACTCACAAATATAATTTTTAATTTAAAAATATACTTGCTCATCATATTCAATTGAAAAGCTAATAATTATAATAAAATATATATCGATCTGCACGACACTTTCTACAAGTTGAACTGTGAATTCCACGAGTACGAAAATTACGCTTACCAAATTCTTGGTAGGCTGTCAGATGAAATATTCATTTTGTCAAACAGAGGGGTTGAAATTTGAACCGACTTTGTAAAAGGAAAAAAAAGTACGAACATGATAGGAGAGCTTGATGTGACGTGCAAATATTTTCAAAGCTGATAAGCTGTAGCGCATTACAATACGACAACGACCCTTTCTATTTGACGTGATTGATAACGCTGCCTTCTTTATAAGCTAGCTATCTTCATCACCTGTCCTATCGAAACAGTGCTTATCATGGTAACCGTCAGTCTTGACACGATTTTTTAGACAGTGACACGTGAGATAAAAGATATAATTTAACACTAAGTAGGTAATGGAGTCTTTCTTATTGCGCGTTGTCACTTTTGTCCTGTTGGGAAAATGGTGGATATAAATTACTTAAAAATGATAAATTATAGATGGCAATGATGAGCATCAAAGTTATTTACAAGAACCAGTCAGATTGTCCGTCTTTAGAAATTGGAAATATGACGACAATGGCAACATCATGGAAAGCTAGATTAAAAAGGCTCTTTAAATGACATGTGTTTATATAGGTACTTCAAAATTATGAATAATTTTTTTTTAAAATAAAGAGTTGGATTAAAGTTTATATATTTGATTGAATTTAGAAGTATAATGAAATAATTGTGTATATAAATGAAGAACTCCATTTCATTATTATTATAGATAATTGTTATGTAAATTTAAAAATTAATTGTCAAATGAATGGATGATATGATTTGTTTAGTAATTATAGAAATTATTTGATAATTGAATTTTTTTATAATTGTAGATGTAACTGCACATCTATGAAATTAACCTCTTCATTTGTAAATGTAATTTTTATTTATAGAATTAAATTTGAGCTGTGAATTTGAATCTAGACTACGAATCTAAACTTAATTGTTTATGCTGTCTAGAATCTATTCATGTTTAAATTTGCAACTGGTGTTTAAAAAAGTGGTAGTGTTGATAGATGTCATGTAGGAGCTTGCTAGGCTAGTTACCAATTCAATTTCTTTGGAAAGTGTTTGAAGATAATGAACAAATGCTTATTGATGTCTAAAATGGTAGTGTGAGTTGATGATGCAATGTTAATGCTTAAGTATAGACTTATATTTTCAAATTATGAAGATGAACTTTGATGTGTAAACATGAATTAGGGTGTCCTTAAATACAACACATTAACACAAAAGTTAACAAAATTCAGTTAAATTGACATGTAATGATTTGATGGAGGGAATCAATAAGTCCCACAATCGAACTTGAATTTGAAAGCTTTAGGGTCATTTATGCACTTGTGAAACTAAACGGGGTTAATTTTGCACTCAAAGATCCAATATAAAATAGTAAATAGATGAATCAAAGAATTATTTGCCATATCTCAAAATATGCATCAAGAGTTAAGTTATTTAACAATGTTTACACTAAAACTTGTCACTTATACACTAGTCATTGCATAAAACATCCTAATTAAAATGGACATAAAATAAAATAAAATAAATAAAGTATGCAATTTTCATCATTACAATTATATATAATTAAAATTTACATCATAATATTAATATTCATTTTTTCATATTAATTATCTAAAATGGCTTCAGCAAATTCACCCCAACGATTCACCACAGGAAAATTCACCTCATGGAAAATTCATCGCCATGAATTGCTGGTGGTGAATTTTCCATGAAGTGAATTTGTCATGGCCATGAATTTTCTAACAGTGAATTGTTGGTAGTGAATTTTTCTAGAGCCATTTAAAATACATCAAAAATATAATTATTAATTAATGCATGATATTTGTTAAATGGGATGAGCATGCTTTGTCTATAATTAGGATTATTAAAATAAAAAACTATGTTAAAATTATTAAGAAATACATTATATGAATTATAATAAAAAATTGTGTTAAAATTTTAAGGAAATATGTTATATTTTTAAAATTATATAAATGAGAAATATCATAATTGAATAACTTATCATTTAAAAAAAAAATTTAAAAGATTAAAATTATCTAAATTTAATAGAAGAAACATGAATCAATAATGAGTGGATTTGATAGAAAAAAATACATATGTTGAATCTTCAATCAAACAAACTTTAACATTCAAGTTTCTATATAGCATATTTTAATAGATGAAGTTAGGTATAAATTTTAGGTGAATTTGAATAAGAGGTATACAAATATTGAATGCTAAGCTAAATTTTAGGTAAAATTGAGACAAAAGATATACAAATATTGACCATTAAATTTTAGGTGAATTTGAGACAAGAGTTATTCAAATATTGAATTTTAATTCCAGCAGTCACATTTAATTTTGGATGTAACATACCCTACATATATGTCTAAATATACAAACAATAAATGCTAAATAAGGTAAATTATTATATTTTGAGTGTGATGCATCCTAATAATGAATGAGGTAAGTATTAAAGCTTATTTGAGGGAAGAGATAAATAATTGTTGAATGTTGAATTAGGTAAACTACCACATTCAATCTTCAAGTAATGTATTCCATCTTTTTGGTATGTGTATTCCAATAATGAGACTAAGTACAAACCCTTGGTAAATTTCAAAAAATAATTACACAAATGTTGAATAAAATAAAATACCACATTTAATTTTGGGTGCAACATGCTTCAATTAATTTGAGATAAAAGATAAATATATGTTAAATATTAAATAAGATAAACTACAACATCAAATTTAAACAAGATAAGTATAAATCTTAAATACATTTGAAAAAACGTCCCTTTAATCATAATGTATCCAAACTAAAAATGACCCATTAAATTTTGAAAGACCATTTATTTAAAAAATTAAAAAAATATATAAAACAACATAAATTAATTCAAAAATTTACTTTTGAGAATGATTATTCCTAAAAATAAAAAATAAAAAAAATCTAAAAATAACTTTAACACACACAACATAAATATCACATGTTATGTGGTGAAAACGTGAGTTTGTGTGTGACACAATAAGGTGAAGTTCCCAATTTTATAGGGATGTCTATGAGCCACTAAAGGGGGATCCTGCAATCAACAACTCCTCGAAAATGAATTGAATGGAGACATTTCATAGGGTGTCTAGAGACTAAGTCCTAGCGTTTGCCTTTTAGAGCAAGTTATAGATTGCCTCTTAGGGCAGGTCATAATCAACACAGCTGTCGGCACCAAAAGAATGGTGCACACCATCTTTTCGCCTTAAAACTCGATTATATAGCTACTCATAGGTAATGCGTGCCACGGCATTGACTGATAATAAGTTTGGGACCCATTTTGATGTAAGCTTTAATGGCTGATGTTTAACCACATTAACCACAGTTGTCGAACTTTGCCTTTCATCTTCAATGAGCGGCTATAAATATGAGGAGAGAGACAGATATGAAGTAATTTGTCCGGGGTGCTGGATGTGTAAGCATTGGCTGCTAGCGAAAGAGTTATAGCTAAGTAAGTTCTGCTTATTTGGGTTCATTTATATTCTATTGATGAAAGGTGAAAAGTTTGGAAATAGTGTGAGATAAGAGGCTTTGAGAGTTTATTACAAGATATTCTTGCTGTCATATTGTTGCAGATGGAAAAGCTTTTAAATTTTGAGGATTTGGTTTCATTTGTAGTATTATCTAAGAGAGCAGTTTTTTATCAATTTCATTTTGTGGTTAGGAATGTTTTAATTCTGAAAATATTTTGACAATCTCAATATTATTGCTTGATGAATGTATGCCTTATCTTTCAGATCTTTCTCATCTTTGAGAGATTCAAGGCTGAAATTTGGACGTTGCTTTATGCAGTTAAAGCTGCTAGATTTCATTGAACTGCACAGTTCTACACGTTTGAAAAGGCTTTTTCTCTTTTATTTTTTGTTTTAGCTTTGTGATAACTCAGAAGGTTTTATTTCAGGTGATCAACAGAGCAGATGGAGGCAAGCACCCACCACCAGCAACTAACCGATTCGAAAATGGACAAGATTTCTGAGCATCCTTCTAAAAAGGTTTAGACTTTAGCATTATTTTGTAGTGAATTTACCAATGAACTTGTACTACAGTTTTGTTGTATTTACATAGATGCTATGTAGATGATTTTTGAACAGCTGAAGCCTACAGTGCCATAATAAAACTTTTAAAAAATAAGAAAACTTTCCAAGAAGATTCAGGAGTACAAAAGCACCAGGTTAATTTGGAAAGTATTTTGAAACCATGAGTTTAATAGCCAAATGTATTCCATTAATGTACTAAAATTAAATATATATATTTTTAAATAAGATATTTATTTACTACTTTTGTATTATATGAGATGATAGGGAGATTCATAGAGCTGTTCTCTTAAAACAAAAGGTTAAAAGTTAGATCCCATAAAATAAAAGGTTCATATATTTTTTATTTTTTATTTTTAATATTTAAATGATTAGATATCGATTTATATCAATCTCGATATAATTTTTGGACAAATTTTATCCTTTTTTTTGTAGCATTTATATGTTAACTTCAAAATCATTTTTCCTATCTGATATGAGAGTAGAGTATGGGTTGATATCTCCTTCCTTAGAACGAGTACCGAGATGTATCTATTATGTCCAAATTATCAAAGATATGATCACAACCTCCCCATTGGTCTGGGTTCGACTCCGCTCCTGGGTTTAAGAGGTGGGACTTCTTGTTGGCAAGGGATCGACTCCGCTCCCGGGTTTAAGAGGTGGGACTTCTTGTTGGCAAGGGATCTCACCCGTAGGGGACTAGTCTCACCCTGGCTCGCCTCAGGTACCCAAGGTAAGGGTTGCTGGGCCGCTGGGCTGGGTTGCGGGGACATCCCTGTAGTATTAAAAAAAATAAAAAATATTGGAAGTCTTGCACTCAACAAAAATTAATCCTTAGCCCAAACAAAACAAAAATTAATCCTTAGTATGAATCCTTAGCCCGAACGGTTAGCACAATTGGCTTGGGTAGTGGGTTTGCTTCCCATTGGTCTCAGGTTTGACTCCGCTCCCGGGTAAGAGGTGGGACTTCTTGCTAGCAACACCCCTTGTAACAAAAAAATTTAAAAAATTAATCCTTAATAAACTCATTCAAAACCATTCAATTTAAAATTATTATTGTTTAATTTAATAATCAATTTATATTCATAAATCTTATTATAACTAATACATCCAAATTTAACATAATATTTTATTAATAACAAAATATCATCTTTATTTCAAATCATAAGATATATATTTCTAATATTAATTTTTAATAAAAAATTATATACATACAAAATAATTTTCTGGATTGATTCTCGATTTCAGATTGCTTAACCTTATTTTCATATGAGGATCTTGGTAAGATAGCATAGCCTTTGTAGCCAACTTTGTCTATTTAATTTTAATTTTTTGATTATTTCATCCACTTAGAAATTAGAATCAAGCTTTTGCTTTTTAAAAAATTAAATATTTGGTATATATTTTGACTAAATGTGTCTAATACTTATTCTGATGAAAAGATATTCGTTTCATCTAACATTATTAAGGTAAGGTGTTTATATATATATATATAGTAGTTGTTTTTGTAGCCAAAACGGTTTCTTTCAAATCCTTGTAAGAGCTCTGTTCACTTCAACCAAGAAAACTATAAGTAGTACAGAACTGATGCTGTCCTGTTGAATCCGTGTAGATAAATAAGCACAAGGAGGTCGAGTTAAGTGTTCATAAAAGTTCAGTGCCATATACAACGGGAGAGGAGAATCTTAAATATACCAAAGATGGCACAGTTGATAGATTTGGAAGACCAGCTATCAAAGCTCACACAGGTGGTTGGAAGCCTGCAATTCTGATATTAGGTACTCTCAAACTTTGTGTTTGTTTTTATAGAATACACTATGAATGATAAAAGTTATAAATATCTAAGATGATCTGACAACTGACCATGTTATATGACACTTCAAAAATATGTTATTTTGATGAATTGTTCTTGTACATGATGATTAGTAGTAAACCAATGGTTGGGGTTGTCTCCCACGGCATATGGACACAAATTTGTAAGTTGATTGGGCATACGAGTTATGACACCTGCACATCATGATAAACTGATTGATTGTACTTGTACATGATTTTTACTAGTAAACCAAGGATTTGCCACACTAGCATTCTTTGGAGTTGGTGTAAACCTGGTTCTGTTCTTGACAAGAGTACTTAAGCAGAGCAATGCTTCAGCAGCAAATAATGTCAGCAAGTGGACTGGAACAGTTTATATGTTTTCTCTTGTGGGGGCATTTCTGAGTGATTCATACATGGGGCGCTTCCGGACATGCACAAGCTTTCTTTGTATATTTGTTGGGGTAAGTTAAATCCATTCAATTCAATTCAATTTTCTACTTTGTGGGCTGATGGTTACGGATCTGGTTGATATATGTCCAGACAGGCACCTGATGGACTTCACGGGGCATGTGCTAGTTTGCCTGCACTTATTCTTTAGTAAGAAAAACTGCCAAATGCAATTTTATCTATGCTAGAAAAATATATAAGTTTATGGTTATTTTCTTTGCTAAGTATGAAATTTTGCCAAATGCAATTTTATCAATGTTAGAAAATATGTGGAGTTATGGATGTAAAATTGCTTATTGCAAGAGGCCTGACCCTGCTACAGAGATAAATAAATGTCTCTTGCATTCATAAAAGGATAATCTTGGTCTGTTTAAAATATGGGTTTTACTGTAAAAAAAAGTTGCAATGATTTCCAAAAATAGAAGGAATGATCTGCAGAGATTATATGCAATGTTAGCCTTACAAAAACCCCTAATTTACTATATTCTTTGACAAACAGGGCCTAGTTCTTCTAGCATTGTCATCTCAATTCCTTTTGTTGAAGCCTTCTGGATGTGGAGATGGCAGTCTAAACTGTGAAAATGCTACCCCTGCAGCAATTGGACTGTTTTACTTGTCTATCTATCTTGTGGCTTTAGGAAATGGAGGATACCAGCCCTCTATAGCTACATTTGGGGCAGATCAGTTTGATGAAGAAGATGAAACAGAAGCAAAATTAAAAGTAGCATTTTTCAGCTGGTTCTACCTTGCTCTTAACCTTGGTTCTCTATTTTCTAACACTGTACTTGGTTACTTTGAGAACAATGGCATGTGGCCGTTAGGTTTCTGGTTGTCTGCTCTAGCAGCCATGATCTCCATGGTAGTATTTCTGTTTGGTACGCCAAGGTATAGACATCATATCCCCGGAGGCAATCCACTGCCTCGTATTGGTCAAGTGTTTGTAGCAGCAACCAGAAAATACAGGTTGAAACTCCCATCAGATGCTGAGGAGCTTCATGAGCTATCTAGTAAACACAGTGCAATCAATGGAAGTCGAAAAATACTGCACAGTGCAGGATTCAGGTTTGTCAATTGTATACATAATTTATATGCAGTTTATAAATTATAATGCAAGAAACCATTTTTTAGTATGATGAATTGGATTGATCTGTACTGGTTGTTGTAGGTTCCTTGACAAGGCAGCAATAGAAACAGAGGATGACAAAGTGGAAGGAAACCCCAAAGATCCATGGAGACTTTGTACTGTTACACAAGTGGAAGAAATCAAGTGCATTTTGAGGTTACTCCCAATCTGGCTGTGCACAATTATTTACTCAGTTGTGTTCACCCAAATGGCATCTTTGTTTGTAGAACAAGGTGCTGCAATGGATACGTCCCTGGGCAACTTCAATGTCCCAGCTGCTGCAATGTCAATGTTTGACATTTTTAGTGTTGCAATATGGATAGTATTATACAGAAGGGCATTGGTTCCTCTGGGTTTCAAGATCTCTGGAAATCCAAAGGGCCTGACTGAGTTACAAAGGATGGGTGTGGGCTTGATATTGGGCATGATTGCCATGATTACAGCTGGTCTAGTTGAGCTGTATAGATTGAAAGGAGCCAGCAATAAAAGTTATAACACAAGCTCCCTCAGCATTTTCTGGCAAATTCCTCAGTACGCTCTAATAGGGGCTTCAGAGGTGTTCATGTATGTGGGTCAGTTAGAATTTTTTAATAACCAATCACCTGATGCACTCAGAAGCTTTGGAAGTGCCCTTTGCATGACCTCCATTTCACTTGGAAACTATGTCAGCAGTTTGCTGGTGACAATTGTAATGGACATTACAAAGAGGGAGAACAGTCCCGGTTGGATACCTGCAAACCTTAACCATGGACATATGGATCTCTTCTACTTTTTGCTGGCGGGTCTTACTTTAATTGATTTTTTTGCCTATTTGCTCTGTGCCAGAGGGTATAGATGTATTGCAGTTGACAATCTGTGTGAACAAGATGAAGAGCAACAGATCAAATAATCTGTGTATATCATTTTAGACAATGTCTCCTATATACAGAACCCACCGTCAGATCTTAGCATTCTTGACTCCATCTAGGACTCTGCTGTTTTCTTTGTTACTCAAGTTTTATTTAGATAGTACAGTGAATACCCATTTGTAGAATTCAACTGGCTCATTCCACATCTCACTAGTTTTTCATCATATTGAGATGTGGCACAACCCAGCTGGATGCAATCTTTGTTTACTAAAAGGAGAGGCCAAACTCCTCAGTCAGGCATGTTCATCAAGTCTATTATACTTGACAATCTGATTTTGGGTCTACAGATGGCTTTACGTATATGGGACTACACCATACTCCTAATATGCAGGAGTACAAGTTCTCCACCATTAAGCCAACTCAGATGTACATGAGCAGAAATAGATTTGACTCTGTTTCCATGAGTTCCTGCTAAAGAAAATAATACCTATGTAATAATCTACATATACATGTATTGCTGACTAAGTGATTAACTTTTTTCTTCCAGAATTATCAACTATATGTTTGTCATTCCACAAAATGTGTAGCATTAAATGGAGTTTAACAGTGTGATAATAATATTTAATGGTTGTATAATGATTCAGTAAAATTAATTAAAAATAGAAAGATGACATCATGATTGGTAGGGAATCCGTAATACCAAGGACAAAGAATATAGCTGATAAGCTGTGGAGCATTACATGAGGACTATGCACCTTTGTGCTCCACATCTTTGATTATGCCACTATATAAGTTGTCTTCTCTGTACAGAAAAATGTGGAGAGACGGGCATGAAATTTTTGAAATTGTGCTGCTTATAATTATCATGTGGGCCATCAAAGTATTGAGCTGTGGATATAGAAACTTAAATAACGAATCTTGCGAGTCATAGACGCCAAGTCACATCGACATTCATCTTGCCGTGTATAATCGGATTTCATGTAACTTGTTTTCGTCGTTTTTCTATGCATAGAATGGAATCATATTTTTTAAAAGTTTATGTTGAAGTTGAAAAGGTGAAAAAAAAAGCACTCTAGATTTTTATTAGCAAGAGGAGGGAATTGTGATAAGGTGGGGGCTTTCACACATTTAGGAGGTCTTAGTCATCAATAATGAACTTCCAAATTACGATAGAATATGGTGAAATGGTAATGTTTAAATTAGGAAACATTTCACTATTAAATCAACCAACATGGTTATGTTGAGAAGTAAAGGAATGGAGGGGTTCATACTCATTATTGAGGACATTGAGAGCGAGAGCCTTGGGAATTGTGATGGCCTCATCTAAATGGTTACAAGCATGTCACTACCCATGTGGTAGAGAGGCATCCATGCGAGCAAGTTGTAGAGCTTTGCTCTTTATTCACCCTTTTAGGATAATATTTTGATTACCTTAGATAAAAGATACTTTGACATGTATGTTCATCACATCAATGTTAGTAGTTGACAAATAAAAAAAATCAATATTTAATGGGCTTATTTTTAGAGTATTTGACACTTTTGGTAGTCATGGCATTGGCATCAACATGTGTCGTTGATTCATTTATAGATCAAGGGTTGGCGCAGTCAGAAAGGGTTGCTAGATTAACACATTCTTTCTACAACACAATTAGCCAAGAGATAACACATCAATTCAAATAGACCCCACTACGATGGGATTACAAAGGGAAGTCATTAGTGAAGTAGAGTCACTAATTGTGCAAGGGAGATATCTATCATTTCGTGCAAGCTTTAAAGGTTGTCAGTCTAACAATTTGAAGTCATTGTGCTATTGGGTAAGAGAGTAGTTAGTCAAGCAAGCTACTGGGTCCCATAATATTTCATAATTTTTTGTGGCTAATATGGGAAAAATAAAGACACTATGTACTTCTAGATATGTATTACAACAACACTCCTTCGAGCAAAGCCTACAATGACACATGCTTTCAACAATGGCATTGGATGAAGGATTACACATCAAAGTAAGTGAGTCCCAAATCGATAAAGGTAAAGGGGTACAATTTAAAATCATGAAATTGTAAAAATTTTGAGTTAATTTTGATTCATGACATGTGCATCATTCAAAAAATGGTAATTTGGCAAGCATTTCCCGTTGTGTTATTGGCCAAATATTGACACATCAAAAAACTGTGGAGCTTGCAACAAAAGGGAAAGACCTTCAAAATGTTTGGTTGTACAAAGAACACATGAAATATTGATGCATCCCAAGGATGTTGCCAACTTGATAATTCAAGAATATTGTGTTATTGGTTGAAAGAAATACAATATTTGATAAGTGGGCCTATTGGAGTTCTCTTTGCAATGAAAAAAATACAACTAATGCTAGAATAAATATTGAAGAAAGAAGGACATGTTAAACCTTCATCCTAAATTATGATTTAGAAAACTATCTTTAATTCCAATTACATGGATTCTTACATGACCTCTTTTTAGTGTTTTTTGGATCCTTGAAGCATTCTTGCACTAGGTGCAATAGAATAAATGTGTGTTTTGTATTTTTTAAAATGGGTTGATTATTATTCTTTTAGTTTCTACAAAGAAAACATTTATTTTTCTAATATTTGGGCCTTCAAGGTGAGAGTTTTTTCTTTCAAAATTCAATTAATTAAAAACTATATGCAATTGTTCTAATCAGCCTTTTTCATTAGGTGTAAAAGGAATCTAATAAATATGTCTCCTTTTTGTGCCTATTCACATGTTCTTATCTCATTCTATAACTAATTATCCATTCATTTTTGCATTAAATGCCTTAGTTTTTATAGGTCACATTCTATCTAGTGTTGATATTGAAATCATGCATGATTATGCCCCTTTCTTTTCATTGAAAGTTGTTAGCTTTGGATTAAATGAGCCTTATGCAAATATTTATTGGTAGAATATAAAATTACTTTTTGGAAAACCACCTAGTGGTATAGTTTTTACTTCAAGAAAATTCCTTCGTTTTCCCTTACAAAGTAGATTAAAGAAATAATTAAAAATCATAAGGTAAGTCAACTTTGTAATACGAAAGTTATCTTATAAATCAAGTCCTACATTTACATAATTCTCCATATCAAGTTATAGAGGTGTATTGAGAATACAATTATAAATATCAATAATTTAAATGGTAATGCCTTGAGTACTCCATAGAGCCTTTATTTTACTCCATTTTATGAGAAGGCCTATTACTAGATCATGTAAGAGTTGATAGTGAGCTTTAATTCCCCATGATCACTTGCAAAACCAAAGATATAACATTCCACAAGAGAATAGATCAAGATAATATATTTCTTGATTATAGATGCAATAATGTACAATAACCAATTTAATGGATCGATGATACACGATACATAATATACATATGAGGCCTTGTTTATATAGGTAAGGTTGAAAGATAGGACTAGAGACAAGATCATGACAAGTGTTTTATTCTTATGAAATAAGACAACTAGAGATAAGATACTATCACATGACAACTAAAGACTTCTACAAAGATTCCTAAAGCCCTAAGTAAACTTAACATGTGAACATGTGTGAATATGACCTACTAGGTGAACTAGTTAGGTAATATACCCCATTCACACCAACAACCCCCTTAAGTGTAACTTAGGGAGAATAAAACAAATGTAAGAATGAAAGATGCAAGGATGGGTCCCAACTACTAGGCCATGTTAGGTACCCATTTATAAATGATCTCTCACAAATGGAGTAAAGGAGAAAAATCCTATGAAAAAAAACTCTCAAAAGAGAGAATGAAAGAAAACAATCATGTATAGGTGATGGAAGAAGTGATGAATGGAGTACTCAATATGACCCCCAAAATACTACATCCATAATAAATATACGATAACTATCACCCCCATATGAGAGAAAGATTGAGACTATAGATTCCCCCACAATGAAGTAACTCATATGCTAATGGTGAATGATTGAAGATAAAATATATTTCAATTCCTACAAACATGCCTCCCCTTGGGAAGAAACATGTACACTCATGAATTTAGAAGAAAATCCAACTCCAAGAAGATAGATGAGGGAAGAAGTATCATGATGGGTTTCTCTAATAACTAATCAAATGTCTCAATGCTAGAGTATGTCACAACAAAATCAAGTGCTACCCCAATCAATGAAGATGAAAAATCAAGACTATGTGGGAACTCATAAAATATAATCTCCAAAGATAATGATGGGTTGATAATAGTTGTGTTGTAACTATCATTGAAGAGGAGAGATAACCTCTCAAATGTGTCCTACAAAATTGCAATATGATAATCACAAAACAAATATGATATGCATGTCAAGTACTCGTCCCACAAAGTTGAATTTGAAAGACTATGATCATCATGTTGAAATGAAGTATTGGAAGCCATGTCAACATTAAAATATAAAGAAGCAAGAGGTGGAGGAGATGAAAGCATAACACAAGTCTAATGAAAAACAAGGTTCAAGAGACCACACTTCTCCTTAAAAATATGATTCACACTAGATGCATGAATGTGAATACTAGTCAATGGAACTGAACCAATATCAGGATAAAAATGTCAAAAGGTATACAATCAAGATTAATGATCAACCATTCCAACAAAAATAATATCTCTAATCTCCAAGTCTCTAATAAACACATAATTAGGTGTGAACTCAACTATTTTCCCTGCTCCACTATGTGTAATCTAATAGATGGAAAGGAGATTGATTGGAAAGGATGGGACACAAATTAAATCATTAAATTTTGCATATCTTATATAAATATATATTTTCCCACAAACACACCTATATGTGTTGTTACCCATCAAAATGTGTGGTAAAGTGCAAGGTTCAAATGAAGAACATGCCTTGTGATGAAGCCATATGATGTGAGGCTCCAAAATAAAGAAGTCATCTCCCTAATTAAGGACTTGTGGATCCAATAAGTGTTTTACCTTTACCAACTCCATTAGCTAATCCTACCATCCTTGACTATGTGAATGATGATGGTATATAAGAATAGGATGAACTAGAATATTTTGAAAATAATAAAATATTGTGCTCTTGAAGGAGGTGCTTCAACTCTTCTAGCTATTTTTTATAACAAATGTTCTCACTAGTCCCTTGTTGTTTTTAATATGTTCATGTGGGTCTCTCCTTCTTAGGTTTATCCTCTTTGAAAGAGGTGGGAGGATCATTACATTCTACCTTAGTTTTGAGTGTTTGTGCTAACAATGCTTGGCTCTTGGGTAGTGCATCTAACTGGATAAGCTTAGCTTTCTCTCTAGTCAAATGGTCACAAAATGTCTCAAAACAAGGCATGTTAAATGATTCACCTAAGGCATCCATGGTGGAGTAAAAGGTAGAAGAAAATATTGTAAATTGTCCTTTTAACTTAGATAAAATCAATAATATATATTCCTTCTCATATTTCTCTTTCCCACAACTAATTGTAGAGCTTCCCCTAATGCCTAATTAACTAGTGTAGATGATCATGCACACGGCTTAATGGACTTGAAAATCCCTAAACTAAGCAGTTCATCATTCAAGAAAGGGTTTCATTGAATTATCAACCAGAGAGTTGTAGAATTTAGATGATGCTAGCAACATATATGCATTCATGAATTCTAAATTTCCTACACCAATCCTACACCAACTGAGTATATAGGTAAATTGAACATAGATAAATGTATTAAAAGATTTTAACTGAAATTAACTTCTATTTTCCAAAATAGAGTAAACGGATACAAACAACTACCTAATTGCTATGGGTACTTAATTCTTATGATTGTAACTAAATAATTATTATACTACTATATATCCTAATCCAAACAATTTTCAAAGTATTGAATAGAGTATCAACTAAATATTTCTAATTCAAGATTTATAGTACATCATCCATAATTGCATAAATTAAAAACTACTAATTAAAATTGCAATGCACAAACTAATTTATCATCTAAGCTAGTGTGGTTCTGCAATACCTCAAGTGGCTCTTGCTTGAGTTGTTGCATCCATAAAATCTTCTTTAATCACTGACTCAGGAAAACATGCTACCAAAATATCTTCCCTTTATTCCATTCCAATCATACACATAACTTTTGGATAGAATCTAACATTAAATCTTACTTAGTCCAATACATGTAAGATTTAGATGTCCTTGACAAGGCACCCCACTATACAGGGTCCATAAGAGTCCATTATTTGTGAACTACAAATAGACTTAAAGGCATATGTCAACTCTCCCATAAGAATAGGAAGAGGACTAAGTTTCTAAAACATAAAATAATAATTATCATAACAAAAGTATAGAAGTTGAATAAGGACTCTATACTTAATCAAGATTAACTGTTATAACAAAAAACATGCCTAGAAAGAGTAGTTTTTGTTATAACTCATTCCTATTTAGAACGAAATTCTCCTTCACAACCCATTAAAAGATGAGAGTGACACTGATCATCCATGACCTAGTCCTTAAATGATTGCATGGACATCTTTTGAAATTGATCGTGTTGTAGAGATTAACTCCTTTGCATCGAATTGTCATCCTTTTTCTATGGGTTGAGAAGCCTTCTATTGTGGGTGATAGGTACCTTGCTTTACAAGGTTTATTCCTTATTCTTCAAGACATTTTCATTGCTAACAACTATAATTAAACATGAAATCCTACTAAACTCACAAAAATTCATAGCTCATACATACACTTATTAATATAACATATATCAACTTCAAATAATTTAAAATGCTTAAAGTATATAAAAGGTTTGGTAATGTCTTTCAGAGTTTACCAGAAAATAAGATAAAAGTATGTAACTTCAACAAGTAAATAGGACAATATTATGGCTCATCACCCCCCAACTTAGCTTCTTTCTTTTCCTTAAGAAATTTAGGGCCTCATGTTATGTTGAAGTGTAACTTCCTTGTAGTTTGTTGTATTGGTAACCCCCACTTCCTACTTCAGGTAGAATCCTCTTTGCTTTGATATCTTCTCCCATCTAGTGTCTTTTGTTGCATTGATTTCTTGTCTTCATCCAATCCAATATGGAGTTGGGAATAGGAGAAGAAGAGGATGGAGATTCAAGGAGAGCCAGGTGATTCTATTTTCAAGGGAGATTGATATATACTTATGTGCTCTTTTTACTACTACAAGATTAGTAAAGACTAAGTAGGATTGCTTTCTTTGTAACTTTGGTGTCAATTCTCTCCATCTGTCCTGAGAGAATTTAAGTTCCTCTTTTCCAATTCCTTTTTGTAAGCTCCTGAAACATTTTGTAATCCTATTCTCTATGTTCTAGAATCTTCTCCCTTGCCCTTCTCTGTTCTATCAATTTAATCCATTCATCAACCACCTCATGAGGATTTTCAGTTTCTACTCTGATTAGGAGGAGAAATGAATTTTCATTTTCTTGATAATCCCTATGTATCTATTCTCTTTGATGCTCATTCCTTATAAATGCATCCAATTCTTTAATCTAAACATCTTTGAAAAATGAGTGGATTCCATGTAGAGTCATGAGGAATAGATAGGTTGTGAAAATAAAATTCACATAACTAATCCCACATATCTAAGGTTGATTGCTTATATGTTTCCAAGAAGAAGTTAGGTAAGGAGATGGAGACTAGAAGATCACTAATTATTTGACTAAATTGAAAAATTAAAAACTTTTCTTGCAAGTATAGGGTTAAACCCTAGCAAGAGGTCTACACTTTGAAATTTGTATTGTCTTGTCAGCTAATTCTTCTTCTATTTTGACCTTTAGTTTCTTAATATCTTTAGATTTCGTGTTAATTTCCTTGACGCACGTGTTGTTATGAATTTAGATTTTTCTTTCTCCTGATCTTTCTATTTTTGAGAGAATTCCCTTATCTTATTCAACAATTGAATTTGAAGGGTTACCACGAAAGGGTATTTAGGAATTCCCAAGGTTGCAGTATGATTTATAGGATGTGGAGTATTGTTATTAACTTCAAAAACATCCATTTGGGCCATCTTCTCCAATCCTGATCCTTGTTGATCAAAGGCATTCAAGTGACCTTTTCTCCAACTGACTATAATTGCAGAGATGAGCAAGCTGATTTCACAAATGCCTTTTAGTTTTCGTTTTCCATTTTTCCTTTTTAGCATCGTAGGGCTAGATGGCATGAAACTGTCGTAAGGTTGGATGGTGTGAAACTATTTATCGGTGTTGTGACCAGTGCCGATGAGAACTAGATTTCCCTCTCACCATGGCGTCACCCTAGAATTTCCTAATGTGTAAGGTGCAGATTCAATTTGGCGAGCTGCAGCCTAACCTGAAAATAAAGTTTCAAGAGGGTTTTAGGGAGTATGTTTATTGAAATGAAAATTACAGCCAACATCCATTTATTAAAATGAAAATTACGTCCAACATCGATTTTGAGCGTTAGGGAATGCAGATCCCAGGTAAATTGGATTACACACTCTCCCAATGCCAGAAAAACAACTCATAGACTTTAATTATTTAATGACTTTTTATAAATTTTATATTTATTTGTCTCGTGTGTCGTGTAGGAATTTTGCAATGCTATTTGAATTGATCTGTGGCCTGCTTCCACCAATAATCTACTGCAAATGAACTAATCAAACACAACCTTTTTAACCACATGTTATGCATCCGTTGGTTTGATAAATATAAAGAAGTAGTAATCAGGGTAAATTAATAAAATCTTATCACAGATAAATTATATAAATCATAAATATAATATATTTATATTTATATTTATAATATATGCTACATAACTAATAATTAATATATATTCTATTCTATTATTTATGCCATTAAAATTGAATTCACTGCGAGAAATTTCATGGGCTGAAAATTCATGGCCAACAATTCATGGGGAAAATTCACCACCATGAAAAAATCACCTCAAGGAACATTCACCACCAGCAATTCACCATCATGGAAAATTAATCACAAACTTTTAATGTGATGAATTTTCCGCTGTTGTGAATTGCTAGTGGTGAATTTTCCTTGAGGTGAATTTGTCATGGTAGTGAATTTTCTCATCCGTAATGAATTTTCCTAGAACCATTATTTATATATTATTTTATTATACTTATATTTATATTATATATTATATTGTATAATATATAAATTGATAAATATACATATATGTATGTTATATTTAATATAATGTAAATTTATTTTCAAAATAATACTATAATTATATTTATTATTATATAAATTAATATATAAAAATCTAATAGTTTAATTGATCCTTCTAGAGAAAGCAAGAGAGAGGAGGAAAAAGAAAGAGAGATAGAGGGGAAGACAATTTTAAATAGAAAGAGAGGTGGATATATATAAAGAGAGTGAAACTCAAAAGATAGAGGATGAGAGAAAGATAGATAAAAAATATACATCTCCACATTTTTAATATAGATGTACTTAATACAAAATATGTACCCCACTCTCATCACCGCTTAAATTGAATAACCATAATTTTGAAGCTAAATGTGTTATTTAAATTAAATATATTTATTTATTTATTATATATATGCTATTTTTTTTATAGGTAAGTACTATCATAGGGGCAACTCCCATAAACAAACAAGAAAGTAAATGCATACCTTTCTCACTAGGGGTGCAACACTACAACACAAATTGTCCTATTCAAACCACAACTAACTACCGCCTAGAATTTGCATCGAACCAAAAAGGGGGACACCCACAAATTACATCTCATAATTTCCAACTTTCATGGATGAAAGTTTATGTTTTGAAGATGTCTACTTCTTTTTCTTTACCTCTGTCCAAGCAGGTTCAACATCCGAAGAGTGAAGCAAATCTAGACTTGCTTCCCCTAGAAGAGGCAACCCGCAATTGTTGTTTGTTGAAGAGACCAAAGGAGGAGAAGAGGGTGCAGTGATGGATTCCTCTAAGGAATGCAGAGAAGAAGTAGTGAAATTTCCCATTGACTTTGTATCATGCATGGACTCAAGAACACGCTTAGGCACCAAGGTCGAAGAGGTGGGAGGGCGAGTAGGAGCCGAACTCTAAAGAATGGGAGAAGAAACAAAATAATTTTTTTTAGGAGGAGAAACAACGTAATGGGAAGACTCAGCCCCATCCCACCATGAGGGCTTACAATAAGGAGCAACATTGACATGATTTCTGGCCCCCACTTTACTATGAAATGCGGTAGAAAAGTAGATTCTACATCTGAATGCAATTTTCTCATAATAAATTGGCTAACACCAATTCCTATTTCCAACTTTGAGAAAGATTTCAGCTGGAAGACCTTTTAAGACATCCATTGCAACACATAGGCGAGAAAAAGTTGTGTTTTCATAGTTGATTATTTCTTTTGCAATGCAGTGATATTGCCCCAGACCATTACCAATCGCTTTAAGGCAACTGATTTCCCAGAATTGTAATGGTAAGTAAGGTAGGTGAACCCACAAGAATGCAGTTGAAAATGTCTCTGTGCGCGGATCAAATGAGGGGAACCAAGGTTTCGTGCACAAAAAATCACCTTGAAAAACCCACGGTCCAGTGTTGAGCACCATTTCTTTGTCTTCCGTTGATTCAAATTCTAAGATGAAAAACTCCTTTGCACATGGGTATATACTAATTTCATCTTCTAGATAATCCTTCCAATTGGCGTCAATCCATGAATGAAGGTCACAAAGTTTAGGCCACACCTTTGTGAATCTACAAATCAGAGTGTGATCCTACAAAAAAGCTTCTCTGTCACAAGCAAAGTTGTCCAAACAGATTTTGGGGGCAGAGGAAGCATGGTGGATAGGGAGAGGAGGGAAGCCATCGCCAAGAAGATCTAGAGTTTCAGATCAACTTGTACCCCTAACAACGCTGCCATAAGTGGTGGATCTTGCCCATTTTTGCCTGGAAGGGAGAGTACCCCCAGCGTGCAAGCCATGGTAGCGTAGAGAAGAAGAGTGAGAAGTAAGGGCATCCACAATTTTTTTTTGTTTTGAAACACTAGCTCCACCATCATCTAAACCCCTGATGGATAGCTTCTCCGAAAGGCAATGAGGATCCGAAGAAGCCCTAGTGCGAACACTTTTTCGTAGACCAGAAGAATTAGTCTTCAACAAGGTTACAACTTGTGTAGAGTCGCCCTCCAAGCTCCCCGCGACACCGAGCGTGGCCAGAGGATTGGCCAAACCCAGGGCAGGGTGAGGACAACAAGACCTTTCACCCTTCGAGGCCCATCCACCAACATTAGCTTCGTTGTTTTTTGTTGAGAGCCTGGGAGCCTCCCGAGTAGAGGATGTAGAGGTTAACAGAGCAAAAGAATTTCACATCTTTTCGGAGTAGAGCTAACATTTTTTTATTATATATATGCTATTTTAATTTTATATAATCTAACTTATTAAATATGTTTTAAATTTTTTATAAAATTATCTATTTATTAATGAACTTTTCTTTATTTATTAATAGTGAGTATATAATTAAATAAACAACATAATTAGTATTATTTTTATTTAGTTATTTATTAACTTAATAGGCTTACTTTATTATTAAATTTTAAATCTTGAAATTATTATTTTTATTAACATTTAGATTTTATATATTTTGACTTTGCATTTTGTTTTGCTCTATTTTAGTTTTTAATTTAGATTTAAATTTAGAATTATTTGAATTATTTATGTCTATTTGTCAAATTAAAATAATAATAAAAGCTACTAGAAGTAGTTCAATTTATAATTATTTCTATTCTATTCAAATTTGAGCTATTACGAGTAGAAAAAATATATTTTTAACTTTAATCTTAATTTATAAGATATTTATTTTATTTTTTTGAGATATTTTATAATTTTTAATAATATTATATATTTATGTTCTTCAGTTTAATAACAAATTTTTTATTATATTTTTTAAAATTATTTTATAAAATTATAGAAATAATACTCCTTTTTAATTTAATAATTAAATTTGTAAAGAATGTAGATATAGAAAATCAAATCTATTGTTAATTCATTTTAGTATGTGATTATAAACACCAAAAATTCATTAGATGGGTGTGAGGTTGTATGGGCCTTGAGACAACTTGACCTCATAATGTATCAAAATTCAAGAACATATAATCAAATAATATCTACACAAGTCATTTTGTTGTATATGAAACTCAAGCAAAGTATGGGTATAAGTGAAACATTGACATAGTGGAATTTATGTTTCCCAAAGGTGATAAACATGTGCAAACAAGAGAAGTGAAATAATATATATTAGGTCATTCTTGAGGGAGTCCAACAAACAAAAACATTGTAACTTAGTATACATGCTTGATGAAAAAATGACGTCCTATGTAATTTCCAACTGACTTCCTTCATTGGTGCTCTCTCTATAATTTCCAACTTACCAATTAGTACAACCAAATGACATGTCAGATGTACTTGAAAATGTTGGTAAAGAAGTTAATAGTGAGGGGGAGAGAGAGAGGCATAGAGAGAGAGAGGCATAGAGAGAGAGAATAGAGTATAAGAGATAAAGAGTGATAATATGGAGAGTTAGATAGAGTGACATAGAGAGAGATGGGTAGAGAGATAGATCCCCATAGATACATGTCATTTTGGATTGTTGGCACAAAACACTTGGTCAAAAACTAGACTATCTTAAATTTTCTATCTACATTTCCCTTTAAATATGAGAGGGAGAGTTAGACAGAGTGACATAAAGAGAGATGGATAGAGAGATAGATCCCCATAGATACATGCCATCTTTGGATTGACAACAAAAAATACTTGGTTAAAAACTATACCATCTTTTGTCTATCTATGTTTCCCTTTATATCTCTTATTTCTCTCTTATGTATTCTCTCTCTCTCTCTCTCTTCCTTTGAGCTCTTTCTCTATATAAATCTCCCTCTCATTCACACACACACACTCCCTATCTCTTTATCTATCTCTCTACCTCTTCCCTAGGTCTCTCTCTCTCTCACTATTACTTGTCTCTATCACCTCCTTTATCTCTCACCCTTTCCCTCCCTATCTCTATCTTTCCATCTATCTCTATCCCTCTCTATCTATATCTATATATCTATATATATATATATATATATCTTATTCACTCCATCCCTCCTACTCTATATATCCCTCTCTACCCCTCTCTATATATCACTTCCTATATATTTATCTCTCTATCTCTCCTTCTCCCCCTCCCTCATTATCTCCCTCTTCCTATTTCATCCTCTCCCTCTTCCTCTCTCCTTTTATCTCTCTCACCCCCTCTATCTTTCCCAAGTTATATCTATCTCTTTATCTCTCTTTTCTATCCTTATCTTCCTCTTTCTATCCCTATCTTTCCCTCTCTCCCTATCACTCCCTCTTTCAATATCTCTCTACTTCTCTCTTCTCTCTATAAATCTATCCCCCTTTTCTCTCTCTCTCTCTCTCTCTCCATATCTCGAGTTGTAGTTCTCATATACCACAAACTCCATTTTTTTGTTGAAAAATGAGGTGTTTTCTTAGCTTAATACTCTGTAAAACTTTAATATTGCTGATCTAAGTAAGTTTTTTCTTTGTTACATATATTATTTGTGGGTGATTATCTTGATTAATTCATTTTACTGAACATGTAGAATGAAGAGAGAAGTTGATAGAAGAACTAGACATGATATTAGAAGGATTTCACAAGATATAACGTGGAGAAACCCTTTCGGGAAAAAACTCCACCAAGAATTATTCTATTATTCAATCTCTGAATTACAATAGCTCCAATTCTTGCTTGAGAATGCTTCTTCTTTCTTCACCAATTTTCTTCACAACTTGCAATAAAAAACTCTCACAACTCTATTCAACTTGCTTGAGATAAATAGACAACATGCAACCTTGTAATCTCCAAATGGTGATAATTACAATGCTCAAGCTCAAGCCCTTGAAAAGGTACACCATATTGCTTCAAGTTGAGTTCTACTTTGAAGACCAAAGCTTAGAACATGTGCTTTACCCATTTGGGCATCCCAAACTAAAGCTACAGCTCATCCTTCACTTCGGTGATAATTACAAAGCTCTTCCTCAAAGATGGCGCCCAAAAGAGGGTCCCACTTAATAGATCCTTTAGAAATATCTTATCATGCATTGGAGTTAATTCCAAGAAAGCATCTTGGGTGCCCAAGTTGGCTCCAAGTGATTTCTTGTTAACTGAAACATTTACTCAACACCATTCATGCAAGAATGGTCACCCCCTGTTAACTAGAGGTAGTCCTTGTTATCTGTCATACAAATCAATGTTATTAGCCATGCATTCCAAGTTAACTGAAGAGCTAACTACATGCAACTCAAAATAACCAACATGCATGCAATATGCACTTGCATGCAACTGAAGATAACTGAACTATAACTGAATTGAACTGAACTGAACTAAACTAAACTGATTCTGAATTGAACCGAACTGAACTGAACTGAACTTTATGCATGCAAACATCAAACCCTAACTCCTAGGATCTTTACATGCATTCAGAAGTGTTATCTCTTACTCCGAATAGTTAACTGAACTCAAGGTGAGTGTCACCTTACCATGTGTGCACCCACATGCTCCTATTATTTAGGAATAACTACAAATGTGAATTTCATGATTTATTTCATCCAAATAATTAATCTCATCCTAATCTTAGTGTTGTTGAACACATTCCAAGAATCTAGGAGATACATGAAATAATTAATGTTTAAGATTTGCAATTAAATGGCATCCTATTTCCAACATTCTCCCACTTGACATTATACATTGCAATTATTCTAAACAAGGAATAATAAAACAAGTACAAGAATCAAGGCCAATGGCCTTCTTGCACCAACTAATCAATCCATGCTAACTTCAAATGCAACCTGCATAATCATGAAGCTTCCAAGAAAATGATTAAAACCAAGAGAATTTATCTGTATGGTTTCATAAGATAATCTGTAACATTAATTAAAGAGTTAACTTTCTCAATTAATACCTTCCCATTATCAACCAAACTAATACCTTTCCTAAGTCTCTGTATCCAAACCACCTCTTTAGAGGCATGCTCAATGTCAAAGCTCCAACCTTGAACATAAGCATGGCATCCATGATCTAACCATCTCCTCTTAGGAGATTACATGCATCATAACATACTTATACATCTTAGTCTCAAGAGAACCATGTAATATGCCAAACTCTAAACTAGTATCAAGAGCATAATATGACATCATAACAAATACACTCTAAACCAAGAAACCATATCTTCAATCACATGGAGATAACCTTACCAATGATGCATCCAAGTCATTGCCAACAACTCCCACTGAATTGTGGTACTGAGTCACACATGGCATCGTGACTACCATCCTCTCTACGAAGATTACTCTGAAACATGAAGTAAAGAGTTATCACAAACAATATTAGCTGAAATAACCAATGCATCATTACTATCATCCAAAGACTCCTCTGTAGAAGAATTAGAACTTTCTTTCTTATTCTTACAATCCTTCTTCACATGTCCCGATTTCCCACAGTTCCAACACTTTACCTTACTTCGTCCTTCTAACTTACCCTTCCCTTCCTCGTTTCCCTTAGGCTCCTTTTTATTAGGCCTACCTTTTACAAACAAGGCATCTTGTATTTCCTCCTTAGACTTCCTCCTCATCTCCTTTGATAGGAGAGTAGGAATAATGTTGTCCATCTTTGGATCTGCACCATTACCACTAATTGCAACAATTAGATTTTCCCAAGAATCTGGTAAAGAAAAAAGTAATAAAATGCACTTATCCTCATCCTCTAGCTTTACATCTACATATACTAACTAACTGAGAATTAAATTGAAAGCATTTAAATGTTGTGCAACAAATTCACCATCTTTCATTTTCAATGAATACAACTGCCTTTTCAGATACAACTTATTGGTGAGACTCTTAGTTTGATAAATATCCCCTATTCTTTTCCATAATTTATATGCACTGGTTTCCATTGAAACATTTAAAAGAACAACATCAACAAGACATAACCTTATTGTTCCTCTTGCCTTCTTATCTAACTTAGCCCAATCTTCATCTGAAATAGTTGTAGGTGTCTTTGTCTCATTATTAACCGCTAACCACTTATCTCTTTCTTCAAGAAGATCTTCCATTTTTAATTTCCACATTTCATAGTTAGAACCATTGAACCTTTCAATCTCTAACCTTGAATTCATTGTAACAAAACTTAATTCCAAAATCAACAAATAACAAAAAAAATAAAAGCTCCCACTAAGCTAAAAAACCTCCAATCTTTTAAGAGAAAGGCGTCCCAATACTCTACCCAACCTCAGCTCTGATACCAAATGTTGAAAAATGAGGTGTTTTCTTAGCTTAATACTCTGTAAAACTTTAATATTGCTGATCTAAGTAAGTTTTTTCTTTGTTACATATATTCTTTGTGGGTGATTATCTTGATTAATTCATTTTACTGTTGTAGAATGAAGAGAGAAGTTGATAGAGGAACTAGACAGGATATTAGAAGGATTACACAAGATATAACGTGGAGAAACCCTTTCGGGAAAAAACTCCACCAAAAATTATTCTATTATTCAATATCTGAATTACAATAGCTCCAATTCTTGCTTGAGAATGCTTCTTCTTTCTTCACCAATCTTCTTCACAACCTGCAATAAAAAACTCTCACAACTCTATTGAACTTGCTTGAGATAAATAGACAATATGCAACCTTGTAATCTCCAAATGGTGATAATTACAATGCTCAAGCTCAAGCCCTTGAAAAGGTACACCATATTGCTTCAAGTTGAGTTCTACCGTGAAGACCAAAGCTTAGAACATGTGCTTTACCCATTTGGGCATCCCAAACTAAAGCTACAACTCATCCTTCACTTCGGTGATAATTACAAAGCCCTTCCTCAAAGATGGTGCCCAAAAGAGGGTCCCACTTAACAGAGCCTTTAGAAATATCTTATCATGCATTGGAGTTAATTCCAAGAAAGCATCTTGGGTGCCCAAGTTGGCTCCAAGTGATTTCTTGTTAACTGAAACATTTACTCAACACCATTCATGCAAGAATGGTCACCCCCTGTTAACTAGAGGTAGTGCCTATTATCTATCATACAACTCAATGTTATTAGCCATGCATTCCAAGTTAACTGAAGCTAACTAAACCATAACTGAACTAAACTGAACTAAATTAAACTCATCTGAACTGAACTGAACTGAACTTCATGCATGCAAACATCAAACCCTAACTCCTAGGATCTTTACATGCATTCAAAAGTGTTATCTCTTACTCCGAATAGTTAATTGAACTCAAGGTGAGTGTCACCTTACCATGTGTGCACCCACATGCTCCTATTATTTAGGAATAACTACAAATGTCAATTTCATGATTTATTTCATCTAAATAATTAATCTCATCTCAATCTTAATGTTGTTGAACACAATCCAAGAACTTAGGAGATACATGAAATAATTAATATTTAGGATTTGCAATTAAATGGCATCCTATTTCCAACATTTTCTCCCTCCCTATCTCTATCTCTATCTTTCCCCTATATTTATCTCCCTTTCTCTATTACTTGGCTCTATCACCTTATTTTTTCTCTCTTTCCCTCCTTATCTCTCCCCCTGCCTATCTATATATCATTATCTCTACCTCACTCACTCCATCTCTCCTTCTCTCTCTATTTCTCTCTATCTCCCTCTCACTTCTCTCTATCTCTTTTCTATCCATATCTCTCTATCTCTCTCCCCATCCCTCTCTATCTCTCTCTATTCCCCTCACCTCTCTCCCTCCTCTACATATCTCTCTCCTCTCTCCATCTCCATCACCATCTCGATCTTCCTATCTCTCTATATATCTCCTTACTCCTCTCTCTCTTCCCCCTTTTATCTCTTCCTATTTCTATCTGTATCTCTCTCTCCCTCTCTCCCTCCCTCTCTCCCTATTGCAAACATAACATGAACCTATTGTAGTGGAACCTTTGCAAACATAACATGAACCTATTGTAATGGAACCTGATTATCATCCTGATTGAGAGGTTTTATTTTAGTCATGTTTGGATCCCTATAAGTGAATGCATAGTTGATTTGAAGCTATCATTTCTCCATTGAGACATTTTTTGCACCAAAAAAAAAAACATTTTCTAAATGGCCTACCAATCGACTTCATGTATTACACAAATGTATGCAAAAAATAGACCAAAATTTTCCCTAATTGACCTTCCACAACTCTTCGGCATACCCATTGCACACACAAGTTGCAATTGCTAGTTATAGATAATTAACAAGAAGAGTACCTATTATTATGGAGTGATAGAAATATAGTGTGTGTGAATTGAACTAAATGCTACCATGTAGCTTGTTGAAAAAGATTTGAAATGATGGAATTGAATGCAAAGTATTGCAGGAAAACGTGCAAGAAAAAGTTACATAATGTCATTATGCCATGTGTCTGAGAACCACTAGTGTTGAATGAAAAGTTGCGGAAAGTGAATTATGAATGCTTGAATTTATTGTTGTATGGAATACGTGTAAGAGTGAATATGTTGCATTGAAATGGTCTACCCCAAATTGGACTACAATTTTTTTGATTTCCTTCAACTAAGTTTCTCAAGCATTTCATCAAACACTTAACATACTGCTGATCTGAGTGTTTGTGTTGTTTTGAGATATTTTCACTAGATGCGAATTAAATTGTATAATAACAAGTAATATAGATTCCCTCATTCACACAATATTATCAGTTACATTCATAAAACATAACAGAGGCAAGGCATCACAAGTATGCCAGAAATTATGGCAATAACACAGAAATATGCCCAACAAAGTTGATGAACTACTCAATCAACTGTAAATGTATTGAATTATTTTGAGTCCATGATATATTGTTCAAGCGGTGACTTATAAAGGTTCGTTCAGATTTATATATCCTCCCAAAGAATTCCACGCTAGCTTCCATGAGTTATTTTTGGCTCCCGATATAGCTTAAGCCTCCGTCTCATTTGAATAAGAAAACGTCTTCAATATATGCTCTCGACATGAATTTTCAAACTCAACTTTACAACTGTTATTGCCAAATATTTTTGACGATTCCTGATTTTATGATGTTACTTATTATAATGTCAGCTACTTCAAGGATTAATCGATACACTTTTTAGAGCTAACCGGTGTTGGAAATATATTAAATCACCGTCTGCATTTCCTCCTATATATATGCGAATTCTCTCCCAGGTGGTAGTATTCATCTCACCGACAGCTTAAAGTGATATTAAATTATCAAATCTTCGATTCGCCACAAAGAATCCTATATATTCATCTTTCACAGGAAATTCATTAGCTTAAATATTCGTCCTTGTCAACTTGTATAAGCTCTGTCAATTTGAATAGGTTGAGGAAATCATTATCTTTGGCCCACGTCTACTTATCCTGAACACGTCTCCCTTGTATTCCCAATACTTCCAAAGACTCTTGATATTCCTTTATTGATATCCACGGCTTACCTCCCTTATTGTTTAGCATAATATTTAAGCCTATTACAAAGGAGTCCCAAATGCTAATAAAGCCACAATAACCTGGAAATTTCATTAGCAGCTGAAAGATTAACACAAATCCTTTAATTAATCTCCTTCCTCAAATGTCTGTAACACTAGTATCTGAACTCTAAAATTTATCATGAAACACAATATTAAGTTGACACAATTTAATTTCAATTTTTTGTATAATCCAACTGCGGTGAACATATACCAGCTTATCCTCCTTTATAAAAATGAATCACTTCTTACCTCAGAATTTTGTCCTCATAGAAGACTTTAACAAAATTTTAAACTAACAACGTTGAACTTCATGCGTGAAACCTGGATGGCTCCATTGCAAATCAGCCAGGGAAAATCTTCCATTACCGAAGCCAATCTTCTTTAAGAGATCACTCCACCTCAGAAAGGCTGTGAACTACGTCCACCAACAAGAACCTGTTCCAAAAAACCAAAATCCAACCTACTGCAAAATGTTCTCCCACAATTTTATTCTTCTCCACTTTGTAATTCTTTTTGAAAACCAAAAGTAACTTTATTTAATTTATTTAACTTTTCTAATCTTAAGTTACTTTTGCTCCAATTAATTAATTTAAATTGTTTTAATATTTTAACCCTTTTTGACAACATTAAATTAGTTAATTAATTTAAGTCGACTCAAAATTGGAGACATTACATGCATGGTAGTAGGAAATATGAGTGGCAGTGGCTATGGGTATGAACAAAGTGGAATGTATGCAAATGCTACAAGTAGCTGAAAAACAAGTCTCATGTTATTGTTATGTCTCGAGGCTTGTTGCTATGTAAGGTCCCATGAACTTCTATTGCATATCCAAAAAAAAAGAATGTTGGTGATCGTAACTTGTTCATGTGTGTGCATGTGAGAGGTTTTGGTAAGTACTTATACCTGGTAAACATCAGTAGGTGATATAGTTGGCTCATCTACTGATATATTTCTTGATGTGTTGTCTTTGTTTGTAGGTGGAACATGTAATTATGGCTTGAATTGCTATTGTAGATTATGCAAGAAGTCTTCCTTTTTCAATGGATTCTTATAAATCTTAACTTTGTGGTCATTTACTAAGAGGGAGAATCTTATTGAATCGATGGTGGTGAGATGAACCACTCCATTTTGAAAAATGTGTTTGCAATGTGGTGGTTTATCAAAGTTTGTAACATGTTCTCATGAGGGAAGAAAACATGATTTTTCTAACAAAATTATTGAAAAAAAAAAAATTTGTGATAGTGAAATACAGTTTGAAGAGTGGAGGTGAAGGTTCTAGATGTGAGTTGGTTACAAGAGAGGTAAATATTGTTGATTTTATTTTTGGTTTTATATTGAAAAAAAATTCTACAAGTATGCAAGGCATAGCCACATGTCCTAGTGGTTGGATCAACAATTCAAGATGTGTAAGAACTCTTTCTTGATTGAAACTATTATATTTGTGGTTAACTATTTTGAAAATTACATATTGCAACCACAAAATGAGGTACGATATCAATATTACAATTCTATTCAAATTTCTAATTTTGTCCACATAACATATAAACATGCCCTTGATAGTATAGAAGAGGACAGGAAGATAATCAGGGAGTACCATTTTTACATGAGTGATGTAGATCTCATTCATCTAAGTTTGTGCAATATTGTTTTGAAAACTTTGTTGTGTTCTTGCAGGAAAAGGGTATTGAAATGGGTTGACATCTCATTTGGTTAGATAACTACATGAAGCAATTCAAGAATGCTTGTATGTTTTGTTGGTTGATCAAGATGCATGTACAAAGGGGTGTACCACATATTTGAAGTTTTTTTTAAGCTGGGCATGGAAAAGGCAAGCATGTTGGTGTAGGTGCATGTGTGAAGATAGCTCTAGTTAAGGAACAAATAAAGATTAGAGGTGGTACAACATTCATTGATGCACATTTTATTGTTGATTGGTGTAGTTATGCATTGTCACAAGGAGAAACACTTACTTTGGAAGTGTGCAGTTTCTTTTGGTTGGTTGATGAAGGCATAGTGGGAGAGAAATTAGAATGTTAGAAAATTAGAGAATCTTCAAAGGTGCATTTATTTTGAAGTTCAGATGTAGGTGCATGGACCATATGGACACGAGAGATGGCTTGTTTTTTTCAGAATTGTATTTAGTGTGATTGGGATCAATGCAAGTCAAGTGAGTGGGTAGATACATAGATTCCACAATATTTAGCCCCTTTATCTGCAACACAATATTCTTTAGAAAATGAAATGGAAAGTTCACTTGACTTGACTTGACCATCTTTTAGATCTTGTACAACCAGGACATGTCTATGTAGTTGTTGCATCGTAAGGGAATGAAGAGGGATCATACTATTGGTTGGCATGATGTGTACAAGAAAAGAAGAAGCTAACACAACCAATGACAAATGATGATGGGTTCATATATCCTACAAGTTCAGTTGTTGTTGTCATAACTTGGACGCAAACATATATGATTAGAAAGAATGGCATACCTACATTTGAAGTCTACAAGAAACACAAAACCATTCTCATGTATTCCCACATTTTTATAGCAATAACATTGAGACATCATGCTAAACCAAGAACAAAGGAACTATGGATAGTTATTAGTATTGATCATGAAGAAATACTAGATACTCTGAATGTCAAAGATGACCCTTCAAGCACACTTTAGTAGTAGATCTTTTTTTGTATGGGACATGTATGATATTGTTCATCTTATTTAGATTCATGTTATTTCTATGGGTTGGATTAAAAGTACATTAAAATTTTGCATAAAAATTAACTGGTATGTAAAAATGTAGGTTTTTGGAGAACAAACATATATTTTCAAGCAATTCAAATAAAAAAATTCACAACAGTTCATGTAGATCAATTTATATTTTCAAGGTATATTTGATTTAAGAGAATGTTTAGTTTAAAATTTGTAGTTGATGTTGCTTATGCTCAACATTTTTTCTCTATTATTAACAAGTATTCTCACATTCTCTCAATTGCTAATTTTTTGAAGGTATTATTATTTAACTTGTAGGGTGGGAGCGCTCATTCAGTGTATTTCATTCATGGAGGTTTACTATTGGCCAACATTGTTCACCTTCATTAATTGGAGGTGATTTTTTTTGTGTACACCTGCTCTAATATTTTATTAAATTGTTAAGTTTATCCATTGTTTTTATTAGTGTTAACAAATTTGGTATTTTGAATTGTTCTCATTTTTTCATTATTATTCTTATGTTGCATCTTTTTTTATCATAACTTAACTTATTTCATTTTTCTAAAAAATAATATTTTCAATGGAGTTTCCTATTCCTATTTCCAACTTTTTTTATGATCACACTATCAAAATGTTGGCCTCTTTTTTGGAATAAAATATGAATCCTCTCATAACTTCCAAAAATCTAACCCCTAAGTAGAGACTTCTAGTTATCATTTGATCCATGTACTTTGTTAAGATTGAAGGGAAAGTTGGAAATAATGCATTTTTATCTTTCTTGAAGGAGCATGATAATCATTGACAATTGGCAACTACTCACACACCACAAAAGAGTCCTTTCTCATGACCATCCTTACACTTGACTATACATTCTTCATCATGCTTTGACACACTCAAATTAATTTAGAACTATTCTATCACATTTTTATATACCTTTCATGCTTTTCATTTACCAAGACTCTTATTCATTGTCTAATGATTGTTTCATGCTTATTTAGAAAGATAACATGCCTAGGTATATTAACTTTCGTATTTGTCTCCCCAAAAAGAGCACCTAGAACGATCATGTGACTCGGGAAATGAAAAAAGACCTTTACTTACATACCTTGATGTGTATATGCTACCCATTTGTCAAAATAATTGAAAAATTAACAATTTTGCATTTTTTGCTCTTATGACACTTTCAAGACTACCCAAAATTAGTGCACTTTAGAATGATAGGGGGACTTGGTGGAAAAAGGATGCCCTCCATAGCATTGGAATATCCACCTTGATGTGTTGGTATACTCGGGTTCACTCCATGATGCATAAAACATAAAAAAAATGCTTCTTTCCATATTTTCATTGCTCTCCACTAACATTTTTTGCAAGAACACATTTGACACTAGAACACACAAACACTATTGAGTTGATCCATACCAAGAGAGATTTGTTTGAAGGGATTCAATATCCACTTGTAGGCCTAAAAAAATATTCCTACGTAGCACAAACTCCCATAATGACTTCGTCAAATTTTGACAATTTTTGGCTTTTCGGGAGCTCTTAAGAGACTACCC
Source organism: Sequoia sempervirens (assembly GCA_007258455.2). NCBI lineage: Eukaryota > Viridiplantae > Streptophyta > Pinopsida > Cupressales > Cupressaceae > Sequoia > Sequoia sempervirens. The sequence continues at coordinate 5,108 of VDFB02153240.1, read as the reverse complement.
TGGAAAGAGCACCCTAGAATAATCAGGTGAATTGGACAATAAAAAGATACCTTCCCTAGTATTTACCTGCCTACCTCAACATGTCCATGCTTCCCATTCGTCAAAATTACTACAAAAATTATATTTTTTGCTCTTGAGGCTCTTTAGAGACTACCTTAGAAAGAGCACCCCTAAATGATCGCGTGCCTTGGGAAATTAAAAGAGACCTTATCTAGTATTTACCTACCTACCTTGACATGTACACACTTCCCATTTGTCAAAAATACTAAAAACTTATCAATTTTGCATTTTTTGCTATTACAACACTTTCAAGACTACCCCAGATTAGTGTACTCTGGAATCATGAGGGGACTTGGGTGAAAAAGGAGGCCTTTCATAGTATTGGAATACCCACCTTGATGTTTTGGTATACTTTTTTTCACTCCATGATGTACAAAACAAAAATAATGCTTCTTTCCATATTTGCACTGCTTTCCACTAACAATTGTTGCAAGAATGCATTTGAGACTGGAACATACAAATGATGTTGAGTTGACCCAAAAAGAGAGATTTTGGTTTTAAGGGATTAAATATCCAATTTTAGGTCTATAAAAATCATTTCTAGGTGTCACGAGCTCCCAAAATGACTTTTCCAAAGTTTGATAATTTTTGGCTTTTAGGGCTCTTCAGTGATTACGTCAGAAAGAGCACCCCAAAATAATCGGGTGACTTGGGAAATGAAAAGAGACCTTCCCTAGTATTTACCTACCTACTCAACATTTCCATGCTTCTCATTTGTCAAAATTACTAAATTTTTTACATTTTTGCATTTTTTGCTCTCAAGGCTCTTTATATTCTACCCTAGAAAGAGAAACCTAGAATGATCAGGTGACTTGGGAAATAAAAAGAGACCCAAGCCCTAGTATTTACCTACCTAACTCAATGTTTCTACATTTCCCATTTATCAAAAATACTAAAAATTAACAATTTTGCATGTTTTGCTCTTAAGACACTTTTAAGACTAGCCCATATTAGTGCACTCTGGAATCACAGTGAGACTTGGGAAACAAAAGGAGGCCTTTCATAGTGTTTACCTACCCAAATTTATGTGTTGGTATAGTTGGTTTTGCTCCATGATGCACAAAACAAAAAAATGCTTCTTTCAATTTTTGCATTGCTTTCCACTGATATTTTTTTTCAAGAATGCATTTGACACAATAATGTGCAAAAACGGTGTTGAGTTGACCCATGATGAGAGAGGTTGGTTTGAAGGGATTCAATATCCACATGTGGGTCTAGAAAAATCATTCCTATGTGCCATGATCTCCAAGAATGACTTCATCAAAGTTTGACAATTTTTGACTTTTAGGGCTCTTTAGAGACTACCTCAAAAAGAGCACCCCAGAATAATCGGGTGACTTGGGCAATGAAAAGAGACCTTCCCTAGTATCTACCTACCTACTTCGACATGTCCACATTTCCCATTTGTCAAAATTACTAAATTTTTTGCAATTTTTGCATTTTCTAATATTCATGTTTAATTTTAACCATTGTTGAGTCAAAATTAGGTTCGAGTTTATGTTTCTTAACAATTCTTAACAAATGTAGGTCATTTTGGTGGAAAACCCTATTAAATTTCAAGAGGCGATTCAAAACAAAAGTTATAATATTTTGCTTCAACATTGAGGACATATTCAATGTAATTCATAAGGAGGTATCTTCTTCATATACTTTTGTCTCTTGATTTATAATCTTGCATTTGATTTCAAAGAATGATCAATTGAGTTTGTTGTTCACATTGTTTATAATCCATGCTTTTCTAATATTTAGGCATTCCTCAACACAAGCTTTGAGTAGGATGTGAGGTTTGATGGCAATGCATCTAGCATTGGAGTTCATGTTGCTTTCATTGTTCAACTACTTTTACTCAGTGTTTTTCTATTTTTTAATATTTTTTGTAATATTGCAATACAAGTGTCTATGAGAGTGGCAATGATTTGAGATGTGCATTACAGAGAGAGGATATTAGGGGAACATATTAGTTATGCATTTACGATAGCTTGATCTAGCAAGATACATCGATGTATTTGTACATGATGACATCAAAAAAATTATATGGCATTATTAGTTGTATTGAGGATTATGATGGTTAAAAGTTGATATAAGACGTATTTGTACATGAGGACATGAAAAATATGATATACGATCATTATTGGTTATATTGATGGTAGAATGTATGTTGTGTTATGATGATTATGAATGTCATGTGTATGTTGAAAAATGTCACATGTATGTGTAATCACCATCAAGTGTGTCAAACATATGCAATTACTGATGATTATGATGAAAAGATGCATAGACTAATAAATATTATGTGTATTCACCTACTTATGTATCTTCACAAATTTCACGTGTATATATTTTCACATTAAAATAACTCACACAATCCTACATTGGTTCATGTTGGAACCTACATAATAGTCAAGCAATGGTGAATATTTCGGACTTGTCTTTTAGATTACAACTCTCTCTCATTAGCCCTTAGGACAACAACAATCCTTTATTCCTTTTCATGATATTCTAACTTCTTTTTCATATCTTTTACTTTAAGCTTTGGAGTAGTTGCTCCCTCACCAACCTTTAGGACATCAACATCCATTTATTAGATAGAGTTTTGGAAGTCTTGAAATTTTTTATGTAGTTTTGTAACCGCTTTTTGATCAACTTTGGGAGTGTCTTTCTAATTATAGAATGTAGATTTTTTTTTAACAAGTTGCTCGAGTATAGTGGAGGAACTAGTAGTTTTCCTTCTATTTTAGTTTATGAGGTTCCTACATAGCTAGAGATCATGCCAATGACGTATGAAATGCCAAGCCTGGAGTGAATCAAATAATTGAGGTTGCCAATAATATATGAATATATAGTAGCAACAACTAATGGTGAATCTAACATATCGTGCCTAATTTTTTACTTTGGATATACAGGGTTGGTCTTGGATGCAAAGTGATAAAGCTTAATCCCACAAAAAAATCTCAACAAAATGAAGTTACTCATCAAATAACCATAACCAAAAGCTCAACAATCTCATCAATGGTGTCTTCATGAAAACCATTATCATCATCATATGGATTATATTTTTGGTGTCTTGGTTGAAGGTTTAGATTGAATTAATTTGGTATAGATGAGATATTTAGGCTTTATTTAATAGTTTAATAATGGATTAAGGTTTGGGTTGGATTAATTGGGATTGGGAGATATGTACTAAGGTTATTATAGACTACTTTTATAACATTATTTTGAATCTTTCTTGATGAAAATATGTTATTTTTTAATGAATTATAAATGAAGTATGATATGCTCTATTGCTAATTTATTCATATTGCATTATGCCAAAATTGTGCCAAAATTTGTATTCCATGTCATTTGTTTTGATGCACTAATTTCAAAATTCAAATTCAAATTGAAATATCCATCATTGCTAAAGGGTAAATCTAACTTTATTGAAAGGATAAATACCAAAATAAAACTATAAAGACTAAGGATGTTAACTGATCCAAGAATCAAAGGGTAAAGGATGTTGCAACTATAGAGACTGACGAACGATAAAGGGATCAAATTTGGTGAAGTTCCAAGGAAACCAAATATAATAGTAGTATAACATGAATGAAAATGATATGTAATTCATTAAACTATTAAAGTGCAATATTGCAAGAAATCAATAGATATAACATGTTATCTATCATAGCTCAACCATTATAAAGTGATTATACATTCAAATTTTAAGTTTTAAAATAGGAAACCATGCACACAATGAACAAAATATGTCAAATATCAATTTTTTTATATAAAAGTGTAAAGTAATTGTGTATATCTCATGATCTATATATACAATGTATATCAAATGACTATGCCATGTCAAGAAAATCCTAATATTGTGGCCAATCATTAAAACAAAACCTCTTCACACCACCTAATGGATGAGAAGTTGCTTGCACAAAAACAATTCAAACCACAAATTAAATTAATTAGCTCAATGGAAAATAACTTAGAATCCTAAATAGAAACTTATCTACTATTTTTTATAACTTTTAAAGTAACATCTATCCACTATACTAAACTATAAATTAAAGTCAAATTCAATTCTTCATTACCTCAAGCATTTGTTCTTTGGCTGACATACATTCAATAAATGATGGTCCCTTGGGATGCTTAGGAGTCCCATATATTGTCTTGGTAGAGGATCCACATACATGGTTGGGGGCATACTCTATAAGAAGATTAAAAATGACAAAATTAATATATAATTTCTAACAAACAAACATAAACTAAACATGTATATATATATCCGAATCGGTGATGCAACTGAGATTGATTGAGAAGAAATTTCCATGGTAAAAGGTGTCACATCAGTCACATCTAGAGTACACTGCAAAAGTAAAATAAGATCAAGATATAAATTAGCATGTATTTAATTAATCATAATTTAAATGGTATACGTAAAATAAAAAATTTATACATGTACAAAAAATTGTACCAATGTTTGTACCTGCCAAATTCAATGGCTAAAAGAGTACCATGATGCACATCTCTAATCTATTCCTTGGTCATCAACTGTTCAATCCCACTTAAATATACATTAGCAACACATACTATTTATTATAATAATTTTAAATGAAATGCACTATGAAATCACTACTGAATTTGACTCCATTTTCTGACGAACGTTCGTCGATCGTTCAACAAACATTTGTCAGAAAATCGACGAATTGACGACAAAAATTTCATCGCTATTTTTTTGTCAAAATTATGACAACGAATTAAACGTCAAAATAACGGCGTAGATTCATCAGTCGTTGACATCATAAAATGTCTCAGATGTTTGTCGAAATATCGACGAAAACTTCGTGTATCCACTGACAAATTACAACCAAAATGCAATTGCAATGGCTCTTTCGAAGCGTTGAAACAACACTAGAAGTTCATCGCCATTTCGAGGAAATGGGCAAGGAGTTACGATGAATCTTTCATCGTAGCTATAGCAACTTCGTCGGACCTTTTCGGTGATTCGTCAGTGGCCTTCGTTGAAATTGCGACGAAACAATGTAATTTTGAAAAAAAAATATTTGTTG